>CM056998.1:202639344-202906844 GCA_029891345.1 Dryococelus australis | reverse complement strand
TATTAAAAAGGCAAATTTACAAGATTAATTCACATATTGTATTTGTACAAAATTTTATTTTATTTTGAAACAGAAAATAAATTATTATAAGGACTACCGTGTTCGTAAAACAAATTGGAGAAACACAATCATATACAAATCGAATGGTGCTGAACATTCCACCCATTTGATATTGAATTAGAATGTAAATGAACATTAACTAATATTTAATAGAAAATAAAAGCTAAATAATATGTATTTTGACTATATTCTTAATGTTTTATTTTACAATTAATGTATAGGAATAGAAAAATCATAAGCAGATATTTCACTATACTGATGAAACAATATAAATAAACTGTAACTTAAAATGGGGAAAATATAATGAAATAAAAAGAAATAGTGTAAGGGAGACCATATCATGCGAAAGATTGCAGCAACTTCTTTTGTTTCTTGAGACAACAACCAAAAAGTGTTTTTTCTTTTTTTTGCTGACCGTAAATTTGTTAGGGTATCTGTTTATTTTTGTGAAATTTTAAAGTTTATATTCCATTTTCTTTTCTTATATGTTTGCTCTCGTTTTTCTGTTTATGTACTAGGTCTTATTTTTCTTCGATATCATTAACGAATCTAGAAAACCAGTTGTACAGAAATTATAATAAATGTGTTTATGTTAGTTTGAAAATACATTCTTTCTTTATGGGAGAGTTAGTGAGAATGTGTCAAGACTTATTCCTTGCACACAGAAAGGCTAAAAAGACACCGACATTACATCACTCCATTTTATGGGATGTGTTTGTGCCACAAAAAATATACACCCTCCCTTATTTAAAAAAATGTCCTGAATGACAATTCCTATGGAGATGTGTGTAGCAATATTGATGATGTATTTCTGACTCTTTCATAAAATATTGAGAAAGATATGATGAGAAAACATTACAATCTGGTACAATACGACACTTCTTTCTTTTCCCATTCACATATTAACAGTTTGTGTATTTAGGTTCTTATTTGCTGGCTGATTACATTTTGTATGTTTGTGTACGGTTTTATTTATGTATTTTAACATAATTTAACATATCATAGTCACTTCAAACATAATATCCTTATTAACAAAAGTTTTAATATTCTATTGTCAAAACTGTATCGATAAATTCGTTTAAGTAGGGATCGCGATGATTTTGGTCGTCACACTGCTCGCCTCCTACGAGCGAAACGGGTTTAAATCCCGGTGGGGTAGCTGCTGTACTGTCGCATGTGGGAATGATGCCGGACCATGCCGCTGGTCGGCGGACTTTCTAGGCGATCCCCAGCTCTTGCATTCCGGCGCTGCTCCATTCTCACCCTCGATGTTAAGAGCTGTCCAAATCACTCCACCCAGTATTATAGTTATATATTTCATTTCTTTTGGGTGTAAAATTTCGTGGAAATATTAGATAATCTGGAATGTTTTCATGTGAATAATTCGTTTATGTAGGTCAGTGATTTCTCTAAGTAACCATATTCATAATCACATAAAGTATAAAGTTGTATCAGCTGTAAATTCTGATGCATTGTAATTATTATCTAATAATTAATATATTATGTTCATCAAAACTTATAGAAAACAGTGTTTGACTGGAAGGTTAAAACATATAACATAACTTAAATGATTATAACTATTTTCATTATATTCTTCTATTTTTTCCCACTATTCCAATAATTTCAATTAAACTTTTTATTTAAGAATATATATGTCCATTTTTATTAGTATTTAACTATATAAACTACAAAACTAAAACTTATTGAAATGCATTCCTGAATGTATACTGCTCTATGTGTTATTTTTTTCGTTTGTCTCTGTGGTTCAACAAAATAATATGTTTATGCTATAACAATATTATAAGGCATTATATGTTTTATTTACACAATTTTATATGATCATTTAATTGTTCTTCTACTTCGAATTTTAAGATAATATTATTTAGGTAATTACATGTTTACCTCGTGTATACATGTTTACATAGTACTGCCCCATATTTGTTATTCCATGTAAATGATTTTTGTATAATTAGAATTTATAGTTTTTTACTAAATAACTTGTAATAGTTGGAATTTTGTTTCCTCGAATTTACACACTCATTAATATATTAAAGATAATATTTTTGTAGATGGTTTATTGTCATGTGGTATTTCAAGAACATTTTCATGTTTGCTATGTAGTGCTGTGAATTTTCTTCTCAAATTTTATCAATAGAGTTATAAATACTTTCTAAGAAATGCTCGAAACATATAAATGTTTCTTGCTATATATTCCTAAATTCTCTATATTTCACATTTTCACACTAAAATAACATAGTCAATTTTTTTAATGTTTAGTACTTCAACATAAGTGGGTAAAATATATCTGAACTGAGCTAAACTCGAATTTTTTTAACTCTGATTATTTCTAATTCATTTGAGACTATAAAAATTATGATAACATAATTTATATTTGTTAGTGCTGCAATCATTAAGAGTTTCATTGTGAGATGAAAACTGATTTTACCTTAAAAATGAAATTAAGGTTTTTATATAGCCTAACTTTTTTATGTTTCACTGTTCATATTTTATATGTCTGCTTGTAATTTAAAGGTAAGATAATTATTTCTCGTTATACTTTATAACTAAATCAACTTTTATTGATATGCTTAAAATAACAAATGCATTTATATATATTTTTTCATATCGAAATAACAATATGAAGAACAATAAAAAAACCATGGCATTCCATAGAACTGATTATATTAAAAGTCATACATACTTCTGCTATATATATTTTATTAAAAAGTTATTTAACGTCATTTTCTAGAATACAGCTCTATTATATTCAACAGCTCAAATGAATAATGATATCTTTGTCAAAATGAAAACTATTTAGTTGTAAATATGTTTAGTTATTTTTCTTGTACTTTTAATTTTGTTTCTTTTTAATACTAACAGATATCAAATAGGTTAAAGTTACTTATTCTTAAGTTTCTAATTTCTGAAACAAAATGAGTGTGTTTATTATGCTTGGTATCGCCATTTATCACTATAATGAAACAAAAGCTATAATTTTTCAAACTTACTGAGATTATACTTTTATTTAAATGTCTAATGAGTTTATAAAAAGCTGTTATGTAATTTACTTGTTTTGGTTAATTGCAACTCACTTTAAAAGATTTTTCATTGATTTATAAATGATTGTAGTTTCTTTATATAAACAAACTATGTATAACACTTTATACAAGTATGTGCATAACTCTTGTATTTTTCTGATGAACATAGATTAAAACATTTTTTTTAGCAAATTTATATTTTATTTAAATATTTTCTAAGTTAATCATTACGTTTTTCTGTTAAAGTACGTTTTAGAAACGTCCTGGCACATATAATATTGGAAATTTATAAATAACATTTCAGGAATTATGTATATTAATATTTTAAATAATATTTAATTTTACACTCTTCAAATTAAGTATATTTTTTGCATTCAAAATATGAATTATTTACAAACCAATATAAACCTTCGAATTTTTCTCGGTATTTTCAACTTTTTGTCGTAATTTTGTTAGATACCAGATCATCATGGTTGTCATTTTTAATATTTTGGAAGGTAACTTGTATTTATAAATACACCTTACTCATATAATAAGACCATGTATATATATTATCACATGCTTGTGTTTGATTGCTTATCTTTATTTATCAAGAAAAAGGCATGCCCTGAATATTAAGGATTTTTAAGATGTAAATTTTTATAGATAAATTCGTTCAATTAGTTTTTAATTTTTACAGCATTTTTATATAAATAAAGTTTTAAAACAAACTTTTTTACAGATAAGGTTACACAGTTCATTTGGATATGATTTTTTGGATCGCTGGCAATTAATGAAATACTTGACGTCGGAAATTTACAAACCGTTGGTAAAAAGGATGGTTTCAAATATATTATCATAGATAATAATAATAGTGTTATTGCTTGTATTACATAACACATCTTTAAATATATCACATTTAAATCTAACGAATGAAAACCTTTCATTCAGTATTTGTATAGCATGTGAGCAATTTGAAAATATGGATAAAAATTCATGATGTAGATGAATTACTACTGTAGCTAAAGCTTTTTATATTAGAATATTTGTAATATATAATTATAAATAATATTATTGGTTTAGCTGTATTATAAAATAAATATATATCTTGACTTTAATTGTGTTTAATGGTAAGGTGAAATATTGTATATATATATATATATATATATATATATATATATATATATATATATATATATATATATATATATATTTTCATGTATATGTATATTCCTTTGAAAATTTAAATGAAAAATCATTTTTACATAATACTCTATCAATTTAACAAAATTATCTAAAGAATGCATTTTTCAATAAAAACCTAATACCTTAATAACAAAAGATAAAAAAAATTTCCTTCTGAAAGGAGGAAAAAATTGAAGTTTTGTCATTTTTATGTTATAATAATACTATTTTTTTTATGTAAAACCATATATTTCTCTAATGACACTCGATGTCTCAAACTCTAGCCAGGACCTGTTGTTTATATATCACTTGTATTTATAAAAACTCTTGGAAAATATATTGGTTTGTAATGTAATTATTATACTTTTTTCAGGTATCCTGAATCTCTGAAGAAAAGATTGAAGACATGGATAAATGTAAAAAATCAAGAATTTATAACGACAAAGTTTATTTTGTATAAAATCTCAAGGCTCGTGTTACTAGTATTAGCGTTGCCAAAGAAATAATGTAGTATTGTACTTTGTTGTATGAATATTTTGTATTTAGAAAATCTGGAAAGTAATATAACTCTAATACCAAAGCAATCTAGTTTTCCAAAGATTACTTCTAGTCACATCAATACAGTAACGATTGAAAACGTTTTATGCTATATTTTTATACTGTTTTAGTTAATAAATATTTTAACAATCCAGTCTATAAAGTAATTCATTTTGCTTAAAGTTTTGCTTCTGAAAAAGTATGAAAATCTGAAATTCTTGGCGTTCAGTATTTTCTAATAATAAATCTTTGTTGAAAATCTATTTCTAATTTTGAGCTATTGCTTTGGTTTGAAATGCAGCATTTATTTTAATCAAGCATTACGCAGTATTTTGCAGTTAACTGTCATAGATATATTCTTGATAATATAAGGCTATGACATATGTCTGTGGTATGGGTATTGAAAATATAATGCAATGGTGAACAATAAATGAATTTAATATATGAATATGTTGCCTTCATTTCAATTCAAATAAATCAATATATTTTTCTAAGTATGCTTGCGAAATTAGTTGCATGTTACTGAATAGATAGCTGTTTCAGGAGAGTGAAATCAGTTTTATTATGTATTGTTTATAAATATGCAGGTTTGTTAGCAACAAAACGCATTTCGTGAGAAATCAGGCAGACAATCGCAACTTATATATATATATATATATAAAGTAAGTGTCCCTTGGCGTCTTTGTTAAAGTTCGCAGGATGCTATCATCCTCGCCACAGCGATTAAAATAGATGTGTTGTAAATACATTTTTACTTTTCAAATCGAACAGTGGGAAGTATAGAATACCCTTAAGTTGCTACGAGCTTTGAAGTAGTTAACATTCATTGCCCTTCTGCGCAGGACTGATTTCATATTTCAATTTACACTAGTGGAAATGCATTTCAGAACACCCTGGAGGAATACACGTAACTGCCCAGAAGTTGGTACACGAGAAGAAGGTGGTATGTGGGACTAATAAAAACATCAAGTCAGTGGGATATCCAGAACGCTGAATGCAACACATACAGCACACGCCTTAATAACGACTGTACCCAACCCGAACAAGCAGCAATTCCGGCATGTATAGGCTGTTCACGGTCAAATGAGCACTTTCGAAAGCCTGTTTAAGACATACTTGTATGCACGTTATGAATTCTTCCGCCTTATGTAAAATTAACATTGCCAATGGCCTCATCATTTTATTCATACGTCGGCCAAGTGAAACTGTGAGATAATTAAAAAAATTAATATTTTAAAAGCTGCTCTTTTTTACAATTTAATGATTTAAAAAAAGGGAAACAAAATAAATAATTTAACTTATCACAAATGTTTACCTAATTTTATTCGACGTTAAAATATGGAACTACTTTCCATCCATCATTACCAACTTCACTGGGCGCACGTCACTCTGTACGCCCGTTAAAATATATGCAAGCAGGGGCAGTGACTTTTTCTAAGGTTTATTTCAAAAGTGCTCACTTTACTGTGAACAGCATTTAACCTGTTGTTCAAGCTCTCCCTCTCACTCTCTCACCTTCTCCCTCTCTCCCTCCCTCGCTCTCTCTCTCTAACTCTCTCAATGTCTCTCTCACTCTCTCTCTCTCTCTCTCTCCCTCTGAACTTTATGGCATAGCTGGGTGATTGTCGTTGTTGGCGCTGAGCTGGATGTCAGGCGCCGTCCAATCGTATCTCTCGCATTCCCAGTGGAGCTGAAGTCTCGAGATAATATAGCGGCCAGGGTAGCATTTATACACCGTGTAGAGTATTCTGTGTTGCCATTGACCCGCAAAATGGTGGCACAGATGTAAGAAGCCAGCAGGCGTGGTCAAATAGTTTTTTCTTTCAATAACTTTGTAAATGGAGCAAATTGCAAAAGCAAATGAAAACCCGCAAGTACCATTTCACATGTGGCATTTAATGCAAAGCAAGTTTTACCATTACAATATCCTTTGAAGATACAAGCACACAAACCATTGATAGGGTAGAATTATGCGCCCACAGCAAGATTACACGTAAATATACTTTATCTATCTCACTGATTCCACCAGTTAGCATTCCCTTAATTAATTGTATACTCTGCTAAATATTTTTTTTATATTCAGGTGAAGATAAAATTCGTTTACCCTTATATTTCTCCCTGAAATGGGTAAAAAGAGGCATTCCATAAAAAGTAATAGATTACATACTGTAACCATGACAACTTTTGATTATACTACTAGCAATTGTACTAAAGTGTACTGACAAGACAAGCAGTACAAACAAAATCTTCAACTCAGAAGATGATACCGTGTCAAGGCCAGTTCAACGACCCACCGAGAACAGCACACTCCATGATCAAAAGACCCTATGGAAAACAAACGCAAGGCACGACCGAATACGCTGGCACATCGGATTACCCTCGCCTAATTCCGACGTGTGGCTAGCACACATTGCTCACACTATCGTCCTGCGCAAACCAACCGCATGCGGCAGAACTTATGTCGTCTCGGTAGCACAGCCAGAAGTTAATCAGCCCAGATATGTTCAAAACAGTGTTCACTAGAGATCGATCAAACTGAACACAGACACCTTTATGGAAATTCACAAGCTATATAGTACATAATTTGCACCGCATTCGTTATTTTGACTTTCCAATAAACGTCCCCCCTTATAACAGAAAGAATACAAGTGGTAAACCACACACGCTTAAACTTGTACTCCCAAGCAAGCAACTAGACGAGGCGCCTCTTTCCAGTCGATCGATCCACACACGCCGAAATGTTGCTTAGTACCGACTGCATACTATGGCGTTCATAACACGCTGAACAAGCACCCCATTCTCTCTCGTCAGTTAACTCGCTGGTGAATATAGAGACAAATTGTTTCCAACACACAGCCGCTACCAACAACCCACACGCTTCAGTAATACCTACAGTCTCTGGGTTTACTATGTATGGATCAGTAAACAACACAATCTGCTACCGTCTACCCACACACTATAGTAGCATCTACCAGCCGCGGGGTATACTATGCATGGATCAGTAAACAACACAACCAGCTACCGTATACCCACACGTTCTAGTAACACATACAGACACGGGGCATACTATGTATGGGTCAGTAAACAATACAACCTGCTACCGACGACCTCCACGCTTTAGTAACACCTATGAGCCGCAGGGCATACTATGAATGGATCAGTGTAAGAACACAACATGCAACCAACTACTCACACGATCTAGTAACACCTACAGATATGGGGCATACTATGTATGGGTTAGTGTAAAACACAACCTGCTACCGACTACCCACAGGTCCTAGTAACACCTACAGCTACGGGGCACATTATGTATGGATCAGTAAAAAACACAACCTGCTACCGACTACCCACAGGTCCTAGTAACACCTACAGCTACGGGGCACATTATGTATGGATCAGGAAAAAACACAACATGATACCGACGACTCACACGCTCTAGTAACACCTACCAGCCGCTGGGCACACTATGTATGGGTCAGTAAAAAACACAATATGCTTCCGACGACCCACACGCTCTTGTAACACTTAAGAGCAGTGGGGCATACTATGTGTGGATCAGTAAACAACACAACCCGCTACCGACGACCCACACGCTTTATAACACTTACTAGCCACGAGGCAAAATATGTATAGGTAAGTAAATAACACAATCTGTTACCGACGACCCACACAGTCTAGTAACACCTGCCAGCCAAGGGGCATACTATGTATGGGTCAGTAAACAACTCAGTCTGCTAACGACGACCCACATGCTCTAGTAACACATAACAAATGTGGGGAACACAATGTATGGATCATCAAATACACAATCTGGTACCGACAACACACACGCTCTTGCAACAATTAACAGAGGTGGGGTATACTATGTATGGATCAGTAAACAACACAACCTACAACCGACGACTCACGCACTCTAGTAACACTTAATAGCAGCGGGAAAAACTATGTGTGGATCAGTAAACAACACAACTTGCTAGCGACGACCCACACGCTCTATTTACACCTACCAGCCGCGGGGCATATTATGTATGGATCTGTAAACATCACAACCCGCTACCGACGACCCACATGCTTTTGGAACACCTACTAGCCATGGAGCAAACTATGGATGGATCAGTAAACAACATAACCTGAAACCGACAACCCACACACTCTAATAACGTCAATCTGCCATGGGGCATTCTATGTATGGATCAGTAATCAAAACACAACCTTTTAGCCACTTCCTACACACTCTAGAAACAACTACCAGCCACGGGGCTTACAATGTATGGATCAATAATCGACACAAACCGCTATCGACCTCCTACACACTCTACAATCACCTACCAGCCACAGGACTTACTACGTATGGATCAGTAATAAACACAACCTGCTACCGACATCATACACACTCTAGAAACACCTACCAGCCTGGGGCTTTATATGTATGGATAAAAAATTAACACAAAATGCTACCGACCTCCTACACACTCTAGAAAAACGTACCAGGCACAGGGATTACTATGCATGGATTAGTAAACAACACAACCTCGTACCACTGACCCACACACTCTAGAAACCCCTACAAGCCGCGGGAAAACTATGGATGGATCTGAAAATATCACAACTTGGTACAAACGAACCACACGCTTTAGTAACACCTAACAGCCACGGGGAGCAATATGGATGGATCAGTAAACAAAACAACCTTTATCGACCACCCACATGATTTAGTAATACCTACAGCCTCTGGGCTTATTATGTATAGATCAATAAACAACACATCCTACTACCGACGACCTACACGCTCTAGTAACACCTACCAGCCATGGGGAAAACTATTTATGGATCAGTAAACAACAGAATCTGCTACCATCGACCCACACGCTCTAGTAACACCTACTAGACGCGGAGTAACACTATGTACGAATCAGTAAACGACACAATCTGCTACCGATGACCTACAGGCTTAAGTAATACCTACAGTAAACAACACAAGCTGCTTCTGACGAATCACACGCTTTAGCAATACCTACAGCCTCTGGGAATACAATTATTGGATCAGTAGAAAAGACTTGTTACCGTCGACCCATACGCTCTAGTAACACCTACCAGCCGCGGAGACCACTATTGCTGGAACAGTAAACAACACAACCTGCTGCCGTCCACCCACACACTCAAGTAACACCTATCAGCCACGTGGAACACTATTGATGGATCAGTAAACAACACAACCTGCTACCGACGACCCACACGCTTTAGTAATACCTACAGCCCTTGGGCTTACTATGTATAGATGAGTAAACAACACAACCTGCTACCGACATCCCACATACTTCAGTAACACCGACCAGTCACAGGGAACACTATGGATGGATCTGAAAATAACACAACTTGCTACCAACGACCCACATGCTTTAGTAATACCTACATCCTCAGGGCGTACTATGTATAGATCAGAAGAACAACACAACCTGCTACCGTCAAACCACACGCTCTATTAACACCTAACAACCGCGGAGAACACTATGGAACTGAAAATGACATAACCTGCTACAATCGACCCACATGCTTTAGTAATACTGACAGCCTCTGGGCTTACTATAAACGGATCAGTAACAAACACAAACCTGGAACCATCGATCCACACAATCTATAAACACGTACCAGTCGCGAGGAACACTATGGATGGATCTGAAAATAACACAAACTGCAAAAAATGACCCACATGCTTTAGTAACACCTACCAGCCACGGGGAACACTATGGATGGATCTGAAAATAACACAACCTGTTACAAAGGACCCACATGCTTTAGTAACAACTACCAGCCACAGGGAACACCATGGATGAATCTTAAAATAACATAGCCTGCTACAAACGACCCACATGCATTAGTAATACCTACAGTCTCTGGGCTTACTATGTATGGATCAGTAAACATACAACCTGCAACTGTCGACCCACACTCTCTAGTAAATCCTACCAGACTCGGGGCCTACTATGTATGGATCTGTAAACAACACAACCTGCTACAGACGACACAATAGCTTAAGAAACACCTACAAGCTGCGGGGAAAACTATGGATGGATCAGTAAACAACACAACCTCCTACCGACGACCCACATGATTTTGTAATACATACCGACTTTGGGCTTTCTATGTATGGATCAGTAAACAACACAATCTGCTACAGCCGACCCACACACTATACTGACTCCTTCTAGACGCAGGCATACTATGTATGGATATGTAATTAACAGAACCTGCTACCATCGATCCACACGCTCTAGTAACACTTAACAAATACTGGGCACACCATATATGGATCATTAAACATCACAAATTGCTACCGTCGACCCACACACTATAGTAATTCCTACCAGCCGTGGGGTATACTATGTATGAATAAGTAAACAAAACAACCAGCTACCGTCGACCTAAATGATTTAGTAATAAATACCAGCCGCGGGGAACACTACAGATGGGTCAGTAAACAACACAACATGCTACCGTCGACACACACACAATAGTAACTCCTACAAGCTGCGGGGAACACTATGGAAGGATCAGTATACAAAACCACATTCTACCGTCGACCCACACACTATAGTAACTCCTACCAGCTGTGGGGTATACTATGTATGGATCAGTAAACAACACCACCTTCTATCGTCTACCCACACACTATAGTAACACCTACCAGCTGCGGAGTTTCTATTTATGGAACAGTAAACCACACAACCAGCTAACATCAACCCACCCACTATAGTAATTCCTACCAGCCGCGGGGTATACTATGAATGGATCAGTAACCAACACAACCTTCTTTCGTCTACCCACACACTATAGTAACACCTACCAGCTGCGGAGATTCTATTTATGGAACAGTAAACCACACAACCAGCTAACATCGACCCACACACTATAGTAACACCTACCAGCCACGGGGAACACTATAGATGGATCGAAAAACAACACAACCTACTACCGTCGACCCACACTCTCTTGTAACTCCTACCAGACACGGGGCCTACTATGTATGGATCTGTAAATAACACAATCTGCTACCAACGATTCACAAACTTTAATAATAACTGCAGCATCTAGGCTTAATATATATGGATCAGTAAACAACACAACCTGCTACCCTCGACCCACATGCTCTAGTAACACCTACCAGACACGGGGAACACTATAGATGGATCAAAAAACATCACAACCTACTGCCGTCGGCCCAAACTCTCTTGTAACTCCTACCAGACACGGGGCCTACTATGCATGGATCTGTAAATAACACAACCTGCTACCAACGATTCACACACTGTAATAATAACTGAAGTGTCTAGGGTTAATATGTATGTATCAGTAAACAACACAACCTGCTACCTTCGACCCACAGGCTCTAGTAACACCTACCAGCTATGGGGAACACTATAGATAGATCAAAAAACAACACAACCTGCTACCGTCGACCCACACTCTCTTGTAACTCCTACCAGACGCAGGGCCTACTATGTATGGATCTGTAAATAACACAACCTGCTACTAACGACCCACATGCTTTAATAATACCTGCAACCTCTTGGCTTACTATACACAGATCAGTAAATAACACAACTTGCTACCGTCGACCCACACACTCTAGTAACACCTACCAGCCGTAGGGAACAGTAAACAACACAATCTGCGACCCAGATGGATCAAAAAACAACACAATCTGCTACCGTCATCCCACACTCTCTTGTAACTCCTACTAGGAGCGGGGCCTACTATGTATGGATCTGTAAATATCAAAACATGATACCAATGATCCACATGCTTTAATAATACCTGAAGCCTCTGGGCTTACTATATACAGATCAGTAAATAACTCAACCTGCTATCGTCGACCCACACACTCCAGTAACACCTACCAGCCGTGAGGAACACTATGTATGAATCAGTAAATAACACAATCTGCTACCGATGACCTACAGGCTTAAGTAATACCTACAGCCTCTGGTCTTGCTATGTATTGATCAGTAAACAACCAAATCTGCTACCATCGACCCACACACTATAGTAACTCCTACCAGCCACGGGGAACACAATGGATAGATCAGTAAACAACACAACATGCTACCGACGTACCACACGCTTTAGTAATACCTACATCCTCTGGGCTTACTATGCATGGATCAGAAACAACACAACCTGCTACCATCGACTCACATGCTATAGTAACACCCACCAGCCACGGGGCATACTATGTATGGATCAGTAAACAACACAACAAGCTACAGTCCACCCACACACTCTAGAAACTCCTGCCAGCCACGGGGAACACTATGGATGAATCAGTAAACAAAACAACCTGCTACTGTCGACCCACACTCTCTAGAAAAATCTACAACCACTGGGCCTTCTATGTATGGATCAGTAAATAACACAACCTGCTTTCCGTCGACCCACACGGTTTTAGTAACTCCTACCAGCCAAGGTGAACACAATGGACGAATCAGTAAACAACACAGACTTCTACCAAAGACCCACACTCTCTAGTAGCTCCTACAAGCCGCGGGGAATATTATGTATGGATCAGTAAACAACACAAACTGCTGCCAGCGACCCACACACATTAGTAACTCCTACCAGCCATGGGGGACACAATGGATGGATCAGTAAACAACACAACCTGTTACCTACGACCCTCATGCTTTAGAAACTCCTGCCAGCCATGGCGAATTCAACGGATGGATCAGTAAACAACACAACCTTCTATCGACGACCCACACACTTTTTTAATACCTACATCTCCTGGGCTTACTATGTATAGATCAGAAACAACACAACCTGCTACCAACGACCCTCACGTTCTAGAAACACGTAGATCCTCTGGGCTAATTATGTATGGATCAGTAAATAACAATCTGCTAGAGACGACCCACATGCTTTACTAATACCTACAGCCACTGGGCTTTCTATGTATGGATCAGAACAAACATAACCTGCTACCGTCGACCCACACGCTCAAGTAACACCTACCAAACACGGGGAACATTATTGATGGATCTGAAAATAACATACCCTTCTACCAACGACCTACAAGCTTTAGTAACACCTACCAGCTGTGCGTAACACTATGGATGAATCACTAAAAACCACAACCTGCTACCGACGACCCACACACATTAGTAAAACCTAAGGCATCTGGGCTTACTGGGTATGGATCAGAAACAACACAATCTGCTGCCAAAGACCCACACACTTAGTAATAACTACTGCATTTGGGCTTACTATGTATGGATCAGAAACAACTAAAACTGCTACCAAAGACCCACAATCTTAGTAATACCTACTGAATTTGGGCTTACTATGTATGGATCAGAAACAACACAACCTGCTACTGTCGACCTTACATGCTCTAGTACCACCTACCAGCCACGGGGAACACTATGGATGGATCTGAAAATAACACAACCTGTTACCAACGACCCACAAGCTTTAGTAACACCTACCAGCTGCAGGGAACACTATGAATGGATCAGTGAATAACACAACCTGCTACCGACGACCCACATGCTTTAGTCATACCTACATCCTCTGGGCTTACTATGTATGGAACAGTAAACAACACAACGTGCTACCAACGACCCACAGACTTTAGTAATACTTACATCCTCTGGGCTTACTATGTATGGAACAGTAAACAACACAACGTGCTACAGACGACACACACGCTTTAGTAATACCTACATCCTCTGGGCTTACTATGTATGGAACAGTAAACAACACAACCTGCTACCCACGCCCCATACGCTTTAGTAATACCTACAGCCTCTGGGATTACTATGTATGGATCAGTAAACAACACAACCTGCTACCCACGCCCCACACGCTTTAGTAATACCTACATCCTCTGGGCTTACTATGTATGGATCAGAAACAACACAACCTGCTACCGACAAACCACACGCTGTAGTAACACCTACCATTCTTGGAGCATTTTATGTATGGAGCAGTAAACAACACAACCTGCTACCGAGGACCCACATGCTCTAGTAACACTTGCCAGACACGTGGCATACTATGGATGGATCAGAAATCAACACATCCTGCTACCGCTGACACTCGCGCTCTAGTAACACCTATTAACCATGGGGAGCAGTAACCAACACAATATGCTACCTAAGATCCACATGCTCTAGTAACACCTACCAGCCATAGCGAATACTATGTATAGATAAGTAAGCTACACAACATGCTAGTGACGACACACTCTCTCTTGTAACCCCTACTAGTCACGGGGTACAATATGAATGGATCAGTAAACAACACAATCTGGTACCGATGATCCACATGCTCTTGTAACACCTCCCAGCCACGGGGAATACTATATATGGATCAGTAATTAACATAAACCGCTACCGACAACCCACACGATTTAGAAAGACCTATCAGCAATGAGGCATACTATGTATGGATCAGTAAACAACACAATCTGGTACCGACGACCCAAACGCTCTTGCAACGCCTATCAGCCATGGGGCTTACAATGTATGGATCAGGTCTGCGAGATTTGAGATCGGGTGGTAATTTATAACTTTTATTGCCATGTGGTGCATGTTGGTTAATATTTATGGTGGCTGTCCCAGAGATGCACACAATGCCTGCCAGTAGCATAAGTTGTTATTAATTACCTCTGGGTTGGACATCATCCATTCCCACCAGGCCATAATTTCTGACTTTTATTACAGTGTGTAGTGCATGTTACATAATATTCATGGAGGCTCCAGCAGATGGCCATCCTGTGTATGTGTGCTGATATTCATATATGGAGGCCTGCCAGCTGTATAATTTGTTATTAATTACCTCTGGGTTGGACGATGACCATTCCCATGGATTTCTTGAGGTCACTGCGTATTCTTTACCATCTTGAGATTTTTTATTGAACGGAACTGTGAGAATGTACAGTCAGCGCGGGATTTGGTTGCCACTTTCATTACCAGCTGACAGGTGCTAGAGAGGGGGGAGGAAGATGGGCCGAGATCCTTCTCCCTGAACTCTAGTGTTTTTCCAATCAGCGAACTGTAGTCGCCACAGCTGTGTGCTCTGCATCGGCTGATAAGTGTTTATAAATACATGTTTGCATCTATCTTATCGCTCACCACTCCTCTTCTCGGCCTCTCTCCTTCCATTTTTCCTTCTCTGCACCAAACATAGAACAGCTGCGACTACAGGGCCATAGCTCCCACCACTTTTTTATATGCACATGGTTAATTTATATTATATATGTGTGTGTATATATATATATATATATATATATATATATATATATATACACACACATTGTTCTATATATATATATATATATATATATATATATATATATATATATATATATATATATATACACATTGTTCTATATATGTTCAATTGTAAAGCATTTTCGTGATTTAAAGTGAACCCTTTAATTTTTGTAATTTGTTTTCCCAAAAAAGTTTCGGACCAGTACTTATCCAATTTATACCATAATCATTTTTTCCACATTGGTCTGTCCATTCGCCAAGCATACGCCATACGCCCTGTTTTAACAGCATTTATACCATCATCAATGCAAACTATGCCATACACGTCATAATATACTACTTTTGCACTTAATTTATCTAAAATTTCGTATAAATGTAATCTAGCATTTGAGGTAGTAATAGTTGCTATAAATATATTTGTTTCAGTGCTATATTCTACATAATTAATGTTGTATTTATACGACATTTCAATTATTTTGACATTAATGTAAATAACATTATTTATATTCTATTCTTAAGTCCAATAACAAATTGTACAAACGAGTTGGTTCAATAATATAATCTGTTTGTGTCAAATTTTGTCTCTGACCAAGTTTTCCCTAAAGTGAATATAAACATATTTTGGCAACAGAGTTTTTTCCAGGATTTTTTTTCAATTTTTTCAATGTCTAAATTGTTATCTTATTCTTGGTTAGTAACATGAATATATTCTTCTTTTGATTTGTAATCATGTTCACAAGGACTAGTTTCTAATTTAATTTTCATAAATGTTTTAATGTAATTTCTTAACATGTTATTACTTCTTTGGTTGGAATGCCAAACTTCAAGAATTTAAGAAATTTGTAACCTTTTTTCAATAGCTCTATTCAATTCTAATGTAGTCCATGTTTGCTCTTTCGTTAACACTGTGTTTACATTCTCCTTTTTTCTCTACAGCACGTTTTGAACATAAGGTAAACAATAGATTTTCTTTCTTAATAGGTAGTACTACATATATCTTAATTTTGAAGCATTGTTCTCCTCCAAAAAATCCATCTCTTGGTTGTAATGGTTCTATTACATTTTTATTTATTTTTTCTAAATTATTTCTGCAGAAAATAGATTTTTTCCATTTGCAAGCCCACATTTCCCTTACTTTGTAACCATTTTGTCTTAAAATTGTTATTCGATTGTTTATTTTAGTAAGCAAATCTTTCATACTTTCATTGTTACATTTATTTGTTGTGTCTGGTGAATAACAATGAGGACAACCATGCCAATAACAACCATGATATTGATATATTGTTTTAGCTTTTTTTTCTTCTGACATCAGCATCAACTTTTGCTCCACAAATAGTTACATCTCCATCATTTAATGCATGTCGAACATTTGGGGATGTATTTAACGACGAAATTTATTCTTTAATAAAAAAAAATTTTATTTTTTATTTTTTATTTTTATTTTTATTTTTTTTCATTTTTAACAACTGCAATAGTATTATTCTTAAGATAATTTGATCTATAAACATCCATACAAACACCCGCTATTTTTATGTAGCAAAATGAATCTATATTAGCTATTTCTAGAATATATTCTCTAAATTTAAGACATCCACGTCGTAAAATATCAACATCAGAATCACATTATTCAGCAAGTTCTGTTTTGAAATCGAAATATAGTTTTCTTGATTTTTTCACCATGGCACTTTAAAACATCTTTTCGTTGTTCTTACATTGTATTGACTACATAATATTTTGTAGCAGGTATTTTTCCTTAATAATAATAAAGTGTGAAAATATCCTTTTTAAGCTCTTTTAAGCCAAATGTTTAGAGAAATGTTGACGATTTCTTGAATAAATTTTATACTATCAATTATTTTTATATTTAGGCTCAATATTATAAGTTGCATAATTTTTTTGCCTTAATATATAGTACGTGGTTTTATACTTTTTGTAACGCAATATTGTAAGACAAAATATGAATCGCAGCTTTTTGATTGATGTGCAATAAATGTATTTTCTTCAAATATTGCCCATTCACAAAACTCACTATGTGTTTTAAAATGTATTTTGTTACAATAAAAATCTTGAACAGATTTAAAGTTTGGTGTGTGAAAACCAGTATCTTCTGTTTTGTTTAGTAGTCAAAAAAGTAGTATTTTTCGCGTAAGAACAATCCATATTTTTTCTTGTTTTTGCCATTACTTGTGCAATATTTTATACAAAAACCCCCATTTTGATATTTATCTTGCTTATAACATCAGTTTTCATATATTCCTTACAATTCCAACATTTGGCATAACCACATTCGTGTTTTTTTATTACTCAGGCATATTTTGTTACACGTTTTACACTTATAGACTGCCTTACACACTGAATCATGATTAGTAAAATATTATTTTCCAAAACAATATATATCACATTTTTGGCTCAAAGTACATGTATTTTTCTCACACTCATGTTCATCTTTATTATTGTATGGTTTTTCACAATTTTTAAAATAATAAACACTACCTAAAAATTATTTCTACTATTAATTATATATTTTGTAATTTCATTCATCGTGTAAATAGAAATAAATAGTTGTTGGTTTTTTTAACCAGATTGTATAGTCGAATTGAAATGTGCAGCTGAAGCAACTTTAATTTGAACATTTAGAAAATTTTCTGCATCCATAATATTTTTCTGCATCCATAATATCTTCCAAACTGAAACCGATTTCACAACATTTTCCCATTCTTTTCCAAAGTTCACGACCCAATTTTCCTTGTAATTTTCTTCCTTTTTTAATGTAAATAAGCTCATTATTCGTTAATCCTCTATTCAAAATGAGATTAGTTTCGTATGTTAAAGCTGTAATTATTGCTCTGGGCCCACATAAATATCATCATTGTTAATTTTACTAATACATTGTTTTGCTTTTATATGTTTAGTTAAATTGACAATTTTTTTTAGGTCTATTTCCTCTTGGGACTTTGTAAACATCAATATCAAAAGTAGTTTCATTTATGTCTACATTTTCATTCGATGTAATTATTCTTTCATTTGATTAAATAAATTTTCGGCTATAAATTATTATTTCTTGCAGCCGAAATTGTATGGTGAAAATTCTGATTATTTGCATATATTCCCGTTTTATCGCCATTTCTATACCCGGTTGTTTTTCTTACATCTTTCATTGTTGCGTTCACAGCATTCATTTTTTTCTATTGGAGTTCCTTCTAAATTATTTATGACAATGATGTATTTTGTTTGCCAAAGGTTGATATTATTAATTAAATTACGACTGACCTCACGTATTTCGAATGGAGTCTTCTTTTCCAGTCTCGTTAAAAAAAAAAAATTAAGGGGAAATTTGACCTAAGTGTTTATTTCCTTCTTAAATTTCGAATATTAAAGAAGGTAAATTCCAGTTACTTTTATTTTTTGGGCTTACAAATATCTGATTAGCAAAAGAGAATATTTCTTTCAATTTTTTTATATTTTTCTGATATTTTGTAACCTGGAAAATATAAATTTGTAAAATTATTCTTTGTTTCTTCATTTGTAATAGCTGTAATTAATTCATAATTTCATAAATTGTATGCATTTTTTTTTTCAAACCTTTAGCTTTAACTCTTTCTTCTGTAACTTTTAAATCATTTTAATAAACTACAGATTTTTTAAAATTATGTTTTCTCCTTCTATAATAACATTGCACTGTGAAATAATAATTCTAATTAAATCATCTTTTTTTAGTTTATAATTTTTTAACTTTCCTTAAATCAACTAATCTTATTTCATTCAATACACTTATTAAACTCTTAGTCGACATTTTATTTTGTTTGTTTATTTATAGGAAAAAATATTTAAACAAAATGAAGAATAACAAGATAAAAAATATAAAGGAATATAATAATAATGAAATCGTTTTTAACTATTTTAAAATTCTTGTTATGACAATGAAATTTGTTAACTATTTAAAGTCTTGCTATGATATTTGTCATTATAACATGTTTTACATTTTGTTGTATATTGATCCTTAGTATTTTTATGGGGATAAAATAACGATATACATTTATTCTCTTTGCATATTGTACATGCATTTTTGATGGATAATTACCATTTTGAATTTCATTTAGAATATCTACTGCTGTATTGTGTGATTTTGTATTTTTATGGTTTATAAGATGTAGATTATAAAGATATTTTCCACATTTGCATACTAATTTATCTTTATTTCATCCATAATGATTTACACTCTTTTCAATGCAATATTATTACACGTGCTTTATAGCTTATCTTTTGTGTATTTATTAAAGTACAAAATGTCTATGTTTAATACTTTATCACATTTTTTACATTGCTTGCATATGGACCTATTTTCCATTTCATATGAGTATAGATTCCATATTTGTTTTATGTTTAAGTAAATTAATTCATAAGAAAAATAAAAATACAATTTTTAAATTATTAATTATTATTTGTTAATTGTTATTAACTTTTTTATTTGAAAAGATAATAAAAAATATAATAAAATTATGCTTTTTTCTTATGGTTTATTAAATTAATTTTCTTATAAATAAAACAAAAATGGAATCTCTGCTCAACAAGTTAAACGATACGTACCAATTGACTAAACTACAAGATCTCGAAAAAAATAAATGGTATACTGCTACAAATTTTCAAATTCATGAATCTAAATACAGAAAAAAAGTATGCTCTATTCTAGATAATAAATATAAAATTACTTTGCTTGATCGCTATTTAAACAGGTTTGATAGAAATTATTTTTAGTTAATAAATTAAAAACAAATTTTATATCATTTAAAGGTTTAAAATATACGAAAAAAGGAAAAACTATGCATGATAGAGAATTCTCTTAAAAATATATAAATTCTATTAATTTGAATGTAACAATTATGTTTTAATAATTCATTTGATTTTTAGCTTAATTTGCATAATTTTAACTTAAATTTTCTTAATTTCTTTTGGCTTTGATTTAGCTTGCTTTTCTTGGTCTAAATTAGTTTGATTTGGTGTGCAAGCGCCCAATTTTGTTTAATTTTTGCGAGACATATTACGTTCACTATTTGTGTGGCAATGAAAAAATTAGACTTGAAAAAAAAACTATGTTTTTGGAGGGGGTTTTTTACCCATTTTTGGAGGTTTTTTATTAGTCATTTTGGAGGCTTTTTGAAGCTGTTTTGAGGCTGTTTTTGGATCAAAATTCGAGGAAAATAGTTTTAAATTATTAAAAAAAACATAGTAAATTAATGAAAACCTATGTAAAATCATGGTATTTTGGACCTAAATTGGATTGTCCTCAAGTTACCCATATACTACTTATTGGAACGTCCCAAAATGTCTCAATCTAGTGATGTTTGCTTTGTAAACAAGAAGTTGCCGATATAACTATTGAACCTTCTTTCCTCTACGCGGATAAGAAATATTTCTATGAAGTTCTGAAAAGCGTAGATGGTAGGTTGGTCCTGACATCCCTTTAATAACGATATCATAGAGATGGAACCAGAAACAAATGCAATACTAGTGAGACAATTAGAAGTGTACACCGAGGACTCGAACCCAGAACGCCTGGTACGGCAAGCTGGAAAGCAGTCAACTGCATTACTGAGGTAGCATTCGGAACATCAAATTCTGTTGTAATTAGTCTAAAGTTTTGGTAGACTGGGATTACCAACCTCAAGTATATACAGGAACATCAATTTGAAAACAAGTGTGTTTGGTTCAATCTCGTAAAATTATTTTATAGAAATAGTATACTTATATTACCACTTTTTTTATAGAAAATAGTCGATCCTCTTAAATCATATAAGACTTGTCTAAAAAAAATACGAATTAGTTGATTGAATCCCTAGATATGGCTCGAATCCAGTGATAATACCAGTTTATCACCTAGTACTTGGTACTATCTTGCATAAAGGCAGCCAAAAGAAGATCTCTACAAACATATGTGTGGTTTCTAATGGAATCTCTTAGAATACAAAAGTTTGCTTGAAAATGGTTTGTTTGTTTAATAAATACGGAAAATTCACCTACATTATAAATAGTACAGCGTATATTTTAAATAATACCAGACACACTAAAACGTGTACATTTATGTGGCCTACTATAGTAGCACGTATTTGCCAATTCTGGTAGGATCGTTCGTATGTTTCCCGCGATACAAAAAGAATTGGGTGTGGCTGTTGGGGAAACGGCCGTTTGTTTTGTGTGAATACGTCTACGTTGACGCGCTCAGACGCCTTAATGTTTATTTTACGTTCCCGGCACAGCTTCACTCGATCATATGGGGTTTTATGGGTATCACTGGATTGCTTTAGAGATGCTTTTTCCAACCGTATACGATTTCTGTATTTCGACTTTGCTTTTTGACGAGTATAGGCCGACATTGTGTTAAGTTTTCTTAATTTTTTACATTAAACGCATACAATTTCACCATAACCACGCCACACAAATGTTATTATACGCGCTATCGATTTATCTTGACGAGAGCTGTCAATTGAAACTTAAACGAGCGTCGTAGCTTCTCCTAGTCAAAAGTTATAATCACGGAAGTTATGAGACGCGGCGAAACGAACTCAAAATTCCCCCCCCCCCCCCCCCCCTAATTGTTCTCACACTCCGCTGCGCGCGATGCTTCGCAGTCGTCACTCAACGTACAATATTCTTTGATCCTTTGGCAATCGAGTGTAGTAACTGAATTTTGAATGTAGGCGATAGACTCGGAGCTGCAATGTCAAACTGTATCCCCCGATTTTGTTATCATCAGTTATTCTGTATTGCCTCCCACAATGGTCGCAAATTTAAAGTCGTATTCAAGTCAAAAGTTTTGTTCCTGTGGCGCTATATTGCAAATTGGTGGAATTAAAAGAGGCCCTGGGCCTGGGTAGACCATTTGATGGTTGTAATAGATAATGCCGGCATTCAAAGTTATATAGAAATTTGATATAGGCTGTTCACGGTAAAATGAGCACGTTTGAAAACCCTGCTTAAGATCTACTTGTATGCACGTTGTGTATTCTTCCACCTTATGTAAGATTAACATTGTCATGGGTTTCATCACTTTATTCATGGGTTGGTCAAGTGAAACCGTGAAATTATTAGAAAAGTTAATATTATACAAATCTATTCATTTTTACACTTCGACGCTTACAAAAAACATTAAGTAAAAGATTTAATTGTAAGTTAACACAAATAGTTACCTAACACTTTTTACTCGTCGTTAAGATATGGAACTACTTTCCCTCTATCGTTACCAACTTTACTGGACAAATTTCACTCAGTGCGCCCATTAGGATATAGGCATGCAGGGGCAGTGACTTTTTTCTAAGGTAAATTTCTAAAGTGTTCACTTTATCGTGAACAGCCTTTACACGGTTTCCTAGATAGAGCATAGTAATCGAAAATGTTTATATGGTCGCCATTTTGAAAATTTATCGACCCACGAAAACATTTCAGTTTACATGACATACTATAGTATTACTTGATTGCCGAAATGGGAAAGAATCGGTTGATAGTTTCCCGAGATACGACATAAAATCTTTACTCCTCATATGATGGACAAAAGAGGATATGTATTGACATATTTAATACTTGTAATATATATTTTCAGCACAACAAGTTTGGCACAAATTGGCCAAATCGTATGGTAGATTCAGCAAATTAACCTAAAGTATTTATGTGGGCGCCGTTTTGAAAACAAGTGAGTTATCCAATTTAATTGCATCTACTGACATGGCATACAATAGTATTATTTATACACTACACAACCTGAAACGAATCGGTAGTATTGTTACGGAGATATAATGTAAAAGTTTTATTTTTTATGTTGCACTATTTTCCAAAACTGAGGTCCAACAATATATATTTTTTTTTAAATTCAGTGTGTGCATGATGCATTGTCTACTTACAAAATTTGATGTTTACCAGTTAATTGGTTCCCAAGATATAATATAGTTCTAAACATAAAAATTGCCGCAATTTTGGAAATAAAAAAACCGCGTGATTTAAAACTATAAAAGTCGTATCACCTTAAGAAATACTATATGTGTACTGAGCTTGGTGAAATGCCACTCACGGGTTTGAAAGTTATTAGGGGGGCATACATTCCAGACAGATTATTGCATAAGCCTAACTGTCCATCGGAAAATAGGCTATAAATAGATTGTCTCCTCAATTCACTTCAAAGGCTCAAATTTGGAGTGAGCGTTGAATATTCGAGCAAATATGGAAAATAGCAAATGTTCAAAAATATAATTTATGTGCCTTTTTCAACTGTTTACTTAAATATTATTTATTTAACATTTTTTTCTTCTTAAAGAAATGGACATTCAACGTGACATATTATTGGACTCATACATTAAAGGCGAACTTGAACATAACGTCAGAATAAGCGATTATGTGTGTATGCCCGACTCTATATTGGATTCTATACGTGTTTGCATGTTGGTATAGTAGACTAGTATGGTAGTTTGGTATGGTTTGTGTTTTTATGATAGATGTTATACTAGCGCTGATGTCAGTGGTTAGTAGTAAATATTTTGAAAATGTTTCACCCTACTGAGTCGGTAAAGGCTTACTAATAAGTTGAGAGCCGGGTGTGCATAGCAGCTTATGCTCATGACAGTTTCGCCCTTATCACTCCCACAGTTCTCAACCTCTATCTCCGGTTATACTGGCCCCTTAGTTTACACTTATGTTCGTGACAGTTTCGCCCTTATCACTCCCACAGTTCTCAGCCTCTATCTCCGGTTATACTGGCCCCTTAGTTTACACTTATGTTCGTGACAGTTTCGCCCTTATCACTCCCACAGTTCTCAGCCTCTATCTCCGGTTATACTGGCCCCTTAGAGTACACTTATGCTCATGACAGTTTCGCCCTTATCTCTCCCACAGTTCTCAGCCTCTATCTCCGGTTATACTGGCCCCTTAGTTTACACTTATGTTCGTGACAGTTTCGCCCTTATCACTCCCACAGTTCTCAGCCTCTATCTCCGGTTATACTGGCCCCTTAGTTTACACTTATGTTCGTGACAGTTTCGCCCTTATCACTCCCACAGTTCTCAGCCTCTATCTCCGGTTATACTGGCCCCTTAGAGTACACTTATGCTCATGACAGTTTCGCCCTTATCTCTCCCACAGTTCTCAGCCTCTATCTCCGGTTATACTGGCCCCTTAGTTTACACTTATGTTCGTGACAGTTTCGCCCTTATCACTCCCACAGTTCTCAGCCTCTATTTCCGGTTATACTGGTCCCTTAGTTTACACTTATGTTCGTGACAGTTTCGCCCTTATCACTCCCACAGTTCTCAGCCTCTATCTCCGGTTATACTGGCCCCTTAGTTTACACTTATGTTCGTGACAGTTTCGCCCTTATCACTCCCACAGTTCTCAGCCTCTATCTCCGGTTATACTGGCCCCTTAGAGTACACTTATGCTCATGACAGTTTCGCCCTTATCTCTCCCACAGTTCTCAGCCTCTATCTCCGGTTATACTGGCCCCTTAGTTTACACTTATGTTCGTGACAGTTTCGCCCTTATCACTCCCACAGTTCTCAGCCTCTATTTCCGGTTATACTGGTCCCTTAGTTTACACTTATGTTCGTGACAGTTTCGCCCTTATCACTCCCACAGTTCTCAGCCTCTATCTCCGGTTATACTGGCCCCTTAGTTTACACTTATGTTCGTGACAGTTTCGCCCTTATCACTCCCACAGTTCTCAGCCTCTATCTCCGGTTATACTGGTCCCTTAGTTTACACTTCAGGTGACATCTTTCACTCTTGCGCACTAAACAGCTATGTGTATAATGCACACAATAAGAACTGCCAGCACACTACTTGGGCGCAGGTCAATTTGATTTTTATTTTTATATATAAGTACAATAAATTTGTTAGGAATAAAACGTGGCTTACATTCAAATGTACTTCATTCACGGTGCATCAAGCATACATATTGGTATTTTCATTCACGGTGCATCAAGCATACATATTGGTATTTTCATTTGTTTTCAATCATTTTGACAGTAAGTGAAGTATACTAAAAAGCAGTTAATTCCAGATGCCTCTACCTTACAAACTAAATAATTGTAATGGTCAATTCCAGCATACATGTTCGGCTGAAATAAGTCAAACTTTTTCGTATATGTAGCATACCCATGTACAATACTTTATAGATACCATTTTCAAAATAAATCTTTGAACAACTAATGATATACATGTTTATGTTGACTCTCCATAGCATCACGTTGTTTATGCTGACTCTCCATAGCATCGCGTTGTTTATGCTGACTCTCCATAGCATCACGTTGTTTATGCTGACTCTCCAAAGCATTACGTATGCGTAATTTACTGTAGTTTCAGTAGTGTATTCCACATTCGTAGGAATTGTTTGACTGGCGCTAGATATATTATGGAAGAACTCTGCTTTTCCAGAAGGCATTAGCTACCAAATGGCGAACTAATCACGACGTGAGTGTCTGTATTTAACACTGACAAATTTTTTTTTTTTTTTTTTTTTTTTGTCGCTTCAAATTTTGCGGTGCTTCTGGTGTCGTAGTATCCTATTTAAAATTGTGTAAATTCAGTTGACCAAAGGGACAACCTAGGCTCTATTTCATGTTATTTTAACGTATTTAATAATTGCGTTATTTTAACCTAGCCATGAGATTTTTTACAGAGGACAGAGAAAATTCGCAGTAACTAGAAACTGAATTTAACATATTTGAGGCCACAGCAACACATAACAAGTGAGTGAGAAGGTTACTCTGTATAGGCCACAGCAACACATAACAAGTGAGTGAGAAGGTTACTCTGCATAGGCCACAGCAACACATAACAAGTGAGTGAGAAGGTTACTCTGCATAGGCCACAGCAACACATAACAAGTGAGTGAGAAGGTTACTCTGCATAGGCCACAGCAACACATAACAAGTGAGTGAGAAGGTTACTCTGCATAGGCCACAGCAACACATAACAAGTGAGTGAGAAGGTTACTCTGCATAGGCCACAGCAACACATAACAAGTGAGTGAGAAGGTTACTCTGCATAGGCCACAGCAACACATAACAAGTGAGTGAGAAGGTTACTCTGCATAGGCCACAGCAACACATAACAAATGAGTGAGAAGGTTACTCTGTATAGGCCACAGCAACACATAACAAGTGAGTGAGAAGGTTACTCTGCATAGGCCACAGCAACACATAACAAATGAGTGAGAAGGTTACTCTGCATAGGCCACAGCAACACATAACAAGTGAGTGAGAAGGTTACTCTGCATAGGCCACAGCAACACATAACAAGTGAGTGAGAAGGTTACTCTGCATAGGCCACAGCAACACATAACAAGTGAGTGAGAAGGTTACTCTGCATAGGCCACAGCAACACATAACAAGTGAGTGAGAAGGTTACTCTGCATAGGCCACAGCAACACATAACAAGTGAGTGAGAAGGTTACTCTGCATAGGCCACAGCAACACATAACAAGTGAGTGGAAGGTTACTCTGCATAGGCCACAGCAACACATAACAAGTGAGTGAGAAGGTTACTCTGCATAGGCCACAGCAACACATAACAAGTGAGTGAGAAGGTTACTCTGCATAGGCCACAGCAACACATAACAAGTGAGTGAGAAGGTTACTCTGCATATGTGTGGGTAGCTTAGAAGACTTACCCGTAATTTTATTTTTTTGCTACGTCCAAGTTTATAACCGTGGTACCATCAATATCGGGTTTTTTTCTTAGTTAATTGGGCTCTTATCACGGGTCGAATACAAAAATTCCTAAGCATAGGCGTTTAAAATGTTTTACCAATAAATAAAGAAACATTTTTTGTAGGTTGAATATAGTGTTTTCAATAGATTTCAAACTATCATTAATATGTTTTAAGTTAAGTTTTATTATATTAATATTAATTATTTATATTGTATTTTTTCAATTATTTATGTTTCATTGAAATTTTTGGTTTTAGGTTCATCCAGGTTTAGATCAAGTTTACTCATATTCAAAATGGGCAAATTCTGAGGCCACATACCCGCGCTTGCACCAAGTGTGAAGCAGTACTCTAAATATTGAACTATGTAAACATTTCATTCTTGTGCCATGGCGAGCGAAAATGAGAATATTTGCCAACTTCCCGTATTCCTTTCCGGTCGTACGCCAGCCACCAGTAGACCTCGCTAGCAGTTGTGTCTCGGAGATTCACCTCTCTCCTCTACAGCCAAGCACTCCACAGAGACAAGCTCTCCCTCTATAGTTCGCAGGATCTCGAAGACAGCTATGTGGTAACTGCAGCAGCAGAAGATGGCAATGGTGTTGGCCTGTAAGACGATTGCCATGAAGTTCTTCTGTGAGAAGTATCGAGGCAGGAAGGGTGAGAAGGCTACTGTGCAGTTGAAATATGACCACGAGAACTGATAGTCTCTCGCCGGATGTAGGTTAGTAGTCCACAGAGGAATCAGGGCGGAGGGGCACATGCAGCATAGAAAGAATTATGACAAATAGCTTACTTTATTCGCTTAAAATCATAACTTACACGGCTTGGACGTTGGGCGAAATTTTGTAAAATAATACTGGCATAGAAAAACAGTTCTAGATTGGAAAGAGTTATAAAATTGTCCAACATACTGTGTCAAATTGGTCTGAGCATTTGGTGAAAAAAGTCTGACCAAATACATGTTGGGAAACCTTCAATATCCAGAAGATCTTGGATTGTAATCAGTCTCATTTATTGTTATTTCATACCAGTCTTAAGAATATATACATAGTTAATATCTACACATATGTAAATATATGTATATATATATTCACATATGTATATATATATTGATTTATTTATATACATAAACTTTCTCTGCTTGTGTCTCAAATAACAGCAGCTTCAAGATGAACAACAAACTTTCAATATTTCAGTCTCGTCACAAACATGTTTTTTATTGATATGAATTAAAATAAAGCCTTTTACAACAAAACAAAAAAATTTCTGACGAACACAAGCAGCATTCCAATTAGGTAATTTACTGAATAAACGAATAACATAAAATAATTTGTTTAGAAAAATTAGTAAGTGTATCTGTAATTCTCACTTTCATTTATTTGTGTGTTTGTTTATTTATACTATAGTATTTTCGCAAAATTAAAGAGAGTGCATTTTATTACTCTAAACTGTAAAAATGACATATTTATAAAGTGATTTATTTTATGTAATTAAATTAAACCGTAAGTATCAAATAATCAATAAATTCATTAATTACTATTAATAAAAATTAAACAAAGTTTATATGTGATATATGTAAACATTTTACAGTTAATGCATTTATAATAAATTAATAAACTTTAATATTCACTTATACCACATAAGAGCACCTGAATATTCTAGTCATTATGAACATCATATGTTATAACTAATTTTCTGAAATAATATTTTTAATGTGACTGTTGACGTGATTAGCAAAAGTAATCTCACAAAAATCAGTAACAGTTACAGTTAAACATATATAAAAAAATTTATATTCAATAATTGAAAAACAAGCGTTTTGGTATGATTATATAAAATCATCTCATAGATTATGACATTTTATCAGTGCAAATTGTTTCAAATTTTTAAGTGAGATATTTTTATTCTTAACAAAAATTGGCATGTTATTTGAATTTGTGGTTCTACAAAAATTATGAAATATGCAATAATTTTATTTCCTTGAACAAATATCACATCTTACATCTAAATTTAATAAGAGTAATGGCAAAAATTTTGTGTGTGTATATATATATATATATATATATATATATATATATATATATATATATATATAACCATCCAAGTCCCTTAAGGACAGTCTCGTCCGCCATATCGAATTTTCTATGCATTTTCCATAACTTTCTTTTTAGTGAAACAACTGAATATCTCTTATTATATCACATTTACATTGCACAAATGACTTCAAACGTAGTGGCCAAATTGTATCCACGTGTTGTTTGGTAATTGTGAAACGGCAAGGATTGACTGATAATTTTAAAATGATTCTGCATTAGATACGTCAAAAATTATTTGACAATAGTTGAGAATACTTATTTGTGCTAGAGCGTAATGTGTATTGCCAGAGAACTATCGTAGTAGTTCCGAAATAAGTGTACTGAACAACTGATATAAGTAGAGCCACGAGTATTTTGAATTCATTCAGATGCGAGATAGAATCCAAACACTTGCTCTTTTCTCCTACTGTTGTGATTGAACGACAGTTTTTCAGACACGCCCCGTTTAACTGTGAACCAGTAATAAGCAGGAAGCAGTAATGTGAGTGTTTGAAAGTCTCGAGTGTATATAGGAGTGTCCAGCCTAGCTTGCTGCCAACTCAATCCGCGAAATACTCGGGGCTCTATATATAAGGTACAAACCAGTCATTTAACATGGAGTGTGTAACGGACTTGGGAGGTTAGTGTATTGTTCTCTTGTCGTTGCGCCAGCAGGGTCGACAACCTCCATCACCAAACTGAGCAGCTGTAATCTTCGATGTGGAAAGAGGCCTTCTTGGAATGTGTATCGATGCGGAGGCACGAAGGTTGGTTGGCCGTGTCCTCGACTGATTGGCTGGCGCAGCTGTGCGCGCGTTGCGCTACCAATCGCAGTGTTCCGCTCTGTTTGTCGCTCTGCGTGGCGAGCGGGGAGTGGAGACCGTGCGGGGCTTGTTTTTTCTGCTCTGGTTGGTCAGCCTGCGCATTGCGGCAGCTCAGCTCAGCTCAGCTATACACTCGCCCGCCGCCTGACCTGGCATAACGTGTTTCCAGATGTGTCGCACTCGATGCAGCGAGGTTACCTCACACGCGACATCTTTGTGTATTGTACCTTGTACACGATCTGTGTTTATAGCTTTCTCGCGGTTATCTGGCCACTTTTGACATCAACCTTTGAAAAATGTCACTGCCCGTACGTGCATGTATTTCAGCAGACACACTGTCCGGCGAGTGTCCTGTGTAGTTGGTAAAGAAGAAGAGAAAGTAGTTCCTCGTCTTAACGATGCATTGAAATTGTTAGGTATTAAACATTTGTGAATACTGAAATTAATTATTTTACTTTCTGGATTTTATAATGAATGATGAGTTTAAAAGTTGAGGAATTTGTCAAAAATTCACTATTCTAATCATTTCACAGTTTGTCTTGAACGACTCATGAATGATGTTATCAGGTTCATGGTAATGTTGATAGTATATACAGGATGGAAGAATACACAATCTGCAGACAAGTAGATCTTAAATAGGGCTTTGAAAAGTGCTCGGTTTACTGTGAACAGCCTATGATAACATAGACTGTACACAGCATAGAACGACGTACAGCAAAATAAGTCCGTGGGGTAGTGGGATAGATCGTTCGTTGTTTAGACGGTATTGCGAAGTCTCACAGACAACTGCTGCCTGTAACATTTTACACAAATAAACTCGTATCGGTCCCGGCATAAAACAAATCACTATACCGATACTAGTACAGTTTAAATAAAAAAAATAGTCCGTTGCAATGCGCTTAATTAAGTTTTTATACGTGCCTGAAAAAGTTAACTAAACACTTTCTAAAGCAAACATAAGAGAATAAACCTTATATATGCACATATATGAAGTAAACACCAGCTGTGTTTGTCCCAGCAAGGTTGGTAGTGATCAACAAACAGTAATTCTATAACTTAAGGTCCCCGCCTACCTAGCGTTTTTCTCTGCTTTCGAGGCCGAGAAGCGCGCAGCGATAAGGACTACACTGCTACGCTCATCAAGTGCGTCATCGCTGATAAGCGTGAGGCTCTGAACTGGCGTGCAGTGTTATCAAAGCATTGTATCTCAGAATATACGCGTCAGATACATACAAAACTAGGGGCCACGGTGGCTAAGCGATTAGCACGCTCGCCTCCCATCAAGGCAAACCGGGTTCAATCCCCGACCGGTACACTGGATTTTCGCAAGTGGGAATCGTGTCGGACGATGCTGTTGGTCAGCAGGTTTTCTCGGGGATCTCCCATTTCCCCCGCCTCCTCATTCCGGTGCCGCTCCATATTCACTTCAATCACCCTCATCAAGACCTCGCTGTTAAGAGCCGCCCGAATCTCTTCACTTCAGTTACACCCAAAACTACTCAAGGGCCTTGCTATTTCCTTCTTTTATCCCGCACTCTCTTCTCCCCTCCTGCACAACTGCGACATCGCATGCTCTTCCAAATATGGTAGTGGCATAGACATTGCTATATAATCTCCCTAGCATGGACTGGCGGCCAAATAAACAATAATATATATAATTCTCATTTAACTTTCATTTTTTATTTGTGATAAAATCGTACAGAGTGTTTAATCGAGCCCTAGGAAATTTTCTTTATTCCATTATATTCCATCCTATTCGAATAATCAGGCCTTTAACGTCTCTATGTTTCTCATCATTCGCACATAGTTAACACCAAACAATAACTATCAATAAATTATTTTTAATATATGTTAGTAAAATATATTTAATATGTGTATAAACATAGATGCTCTATCAAAATTATCCACAAAATTACTTTAAGTAATTTCTGATAATAATTTCTAATAACTAAATTGGTGTCAAATATTTTAGGATGTATTCCTAACAACAAAACATTAGAAAGAAGTTCATATGAACATTGGAATGAAAAAATATGTTTTTCTTTTCTGATGTACATGACTCCATTGCTAATTGTTCAAACGATGCAGTGAATGTTACAAAACTGCTCGAAGTAGCTTCCTCCTGCTTCGATACATCCCCTAAGCCTTTGTCCCATGCTTTGGTGTTCTCTGTTAAATATCCATGGGGTGTTTCGTATTTGGTCGAATACAGTTAGGATACGCTCTCTCAGAACTTCACTATCATGTACAGGCATTGCATAAACTAAGAACTTTAAAAGTCCCCAGAAGAATAAGTCCATTGGATTCAAATAGCATGATCGAGTAATCCATCTTTTCGGAAATCGATCATTCAAAAAAGGCGAACTATCCTACTGACGTTACCAAGAGCACAATTTTGCATAAACCATATCACAGAGGATTTACATAATAAATTAAATGATGCAACTCATTTCTGATAAACTGTAGGTGTGTGTGTGTCCAGTCAAACGAAAGGGAAGAAATAGGGACCAAGAAGATGATCTTGAATGATTCCACCCCAAACGTTTAAATTGAACATATGTTGATGGTTGTCCTGTCGTACTTCATTGGGGTTCCTATAGACCCAGATATGACTAGTATGGTAATTGTTGTTACCACCGCGTGTTCAGTAAACAAGGTAAATCCTAAGAAATTCATGGCACAGCGCACTGCTGTAACATACCAGCAGAAAGTTCTCTTGGATCAAAGACGCCACATTATGTCCTTGCACCCGCGGAATGTGATACGCGTTTTCCTGCATAATTCTCCATATAGTCATGTGACTAACTCTTCCCTTTACTGCAATGAGTGTTGTGCTATCAGCTGGGTTGGCGTCCACATCACTAAGAACTCGTTTTACAAACTCAACGCTTCATACCTCTCTTGATCTCCCAACATCCGAAACACACCTCTCGAATGAGCCGGTCTCTCTCAAGCGTTGGTGGATTCTTGAGGACGTTCTTGAACAAGGTAAATACCTCTCGGGTACCTCTCTGCATGAAGTACATGTTGTCGCAATGCATTCCCATCTACAAGGCCATAGATGCAGTGCATATCTGTCTGTTCACTCACTGAATATATATTTTTCTGATATCTTTGCCCTGCAATAAATAAAACACAATCAAACTAAACAAATATGACATCACGGACAACTTAAGAGGCGAGAATCAATAAACAAAACAACTAACCGAAGTAAAACAAATGTCATGGCCCTCTTTACATACGAAAATCAGTAAAATGACAGCTTGAGTCGAATTCATAAAAGCGGTAGATGCATGAGAAAACCCTTTAATAAGTTTGTAACTAATTATATTCAGACATATGATCATGTAATCGTTTTTAATGTTTTACTGTAGAGGAACACGGCCCAAAATATTTGACACCAATTTAGTTACATCCTCTATATATCAGCAATTTGAACCAGCAACGATAATGGGATTCTCGTGTTGTAAATAGTACAACAAACTGCTGTTGTTAGTTTACTAGTATACTGTTAAGTAAAGTAATTACTGTATATGGAACTAAAAAAATAATCATATCTTTGTGTGGTATTGTGGATTGTGCTGGCAATGAAATGAATGCTGCAAAGTAAAGAATTTAAAAATAATTGTCATGAACACGAAAACATTTATTCCTAAAACTATAAGAGGCGATGTCTGCTAACAGATGCAGACTTAAAGAAATGGAAATACGCTGGATATCATCTCATTAAAAATATATATTCTTGAGTGAGATAATGCAATAGTCCTGGGCATAAATTTTCTAGTGTAAACAATTAACACCTTCTGATTATTCATTTTTACATGTCCTGTTTCTACAAAAAAATGTCCATACTAGATTGTTAATTTAATAACTAAAATTTCTGATCAGAACATATAAATGTTTAGAATTTTATACTAGTTCTTGAAAAAGTTTATATTGTTGGAATGTCTTATGTGGTTTGTAATACCCGATGCCACGGCATTGTGTTTGTGTAGACAAGTATTGTTCATTCCGCCACAAACACGAAGCTGGGCCAGAAGTTGGGTACAGAAGCTAACGTCACACACCCATTTCTTCAACATACATACATACGTATAAACATTTGCAATATGTTGGCGAGAAGGGCGAAACTGGGATGAAGAATAAACTAAGTAAAGTAATACAGATAAGCATACAGCCGCTGATCTTTCTGTGGAACCAGCAACAGTGTACGATAACACCCGGAACCTCAGCGTTATTCATGGATAAATTTACAGAAATGACAAAATGCCAACGGCCTTTCATGCGGACTTCATCACGTCAATTATCAGTTTGTTGGCACTCGCGTATCAAAACTTGATCATCCAAGTAGACATGATGTAATAGATGTATACGAGAGCGTACAACTAGTTATGTGAGGAGAACTATTTGTCTATAAGGATGGCCAAGACGAAGAGCGGATGTAAGATGGCCAAGACGAAGAGCGGAGGTAAGATGGCCAAGACGAAGAGCGGAGGTAAGATGGCCAAGACGTAGAGCGGAGGTAAGATGGCCAAGACGAAGAGCGGAGGTAAGATGGCCAAGACGAAGAGAGGAGGTAAGATGGCCAAGACGTAGAGCGGAGGTAAGATGGCCAAGACGAAGAGCGGAGGTAAGATGGCCAAGACGAAGAGAGGAGGTAAGATGGCCAAGACGAAGAGCGGAGGTAAGATGGCCAAGACGAAGAGCGGAGGTAAGATGGCCAAGACGAAGAGAGGAGGTAAGATGGCCAAGACGAAGAGCGGAGGTAAGATGGCCAAGACGAAGAGCGGAGGTAAGATGGCCAAGACGTAGAGCGGAGGTAAGATGGCCAAGACGAAGAGCGGAGATAACAGGACTAGTACAGGTTCTTACTGTCAGCTGGTGCAGGAAGTACAAGCTGCCAGAGCTTTACTTTGAGTAATTGCCACCAGATAGCAATTGTGGACCTTGAAATGCTCATAATGTTGCGCAAAAGGTTACGACTTGGTAGATAAAACCAAATACGAAAGAAAGCAATGTTGTGTTGGAAATCTCTAGTAAGAAGTGGAAAAGCCAATATAGCTGTATACCTCGCTGGTTTCATTGAACGCAAGAGTGTGTTTATGTACAGTAATTGTGCATCATCTGGAATGTTCTCTGCCAAACATAAAGCGGGATTTATTGAGTGAAAGTATATTAGCTAACATCGGAACTAGGTATATAAATTGCTTGTTTTGAAAAAAAAAAAAAAAAAAAAGGGGGGGGGTGCGAATCCTGTGCACGATGCCTAAGGCGAGATGAACACCGATACTGGAGTAGTTCTCTATTTTCAATTCGAAAATTATTCTCGCGTATGATAATGCAGCATCGATTGCACATACTAACCCCTCGCATTTGGCAATTGCTTCGGGTCCCATATCTGCATAATCTCCACTACTACTTCCGTGCCATTACTGAAGCAGACTGTTCACCTTCGACTGGGATACTTGAATATACGAGAGAAGCTAGTGTACAGAGACTACCTCCATAATTAAATTGTAATGCGACACACACAATTTATAATGTGGAACAATTGTTGCCGTAAGACATTCTAAGAGGTGCAACAATGAAGAAATGTCACTTGCAAAGTAATATTGAATGTTGCGAATCTCGTGTAATCGCAATGATCATACGTTTCCATACTCAAGTACTGACATTTCATTTTCATTCTCTTCCTCAAATTCTGGTACACCATCCACGTCGTCAAATTTTGGTGTGCTGACTTAACCTCAAATATCCGAACATCTACTTCATCAAATAGTGGAACACCATTCACGTCATCAACACTAAAAGACAATCTGCAGACACTGAAAGGCAGTTAATGGATTATGATAGTCAGTCCCCGTTCTATCACACTGATCACAGACTTTGAAAATTATTCGTGTCAATTGCCTCATAAAATGAACTTACAGGCAAGGATGAAACTTAAATGAACTTACAGGCAAGGATGAAACTTAAATGATTGAAATAGTAAAAGATTTGTGACTTTAAAAATAGACACTGTTGATGAGGTAGACGCTAAAATAAAGATAAATTATAATGGAAAACAAGCTACTGACACCAAGGATATCAATACAGGATATGACGTAGCATATAACGGAGGTGATGAAATACGTGCCAATGAAGAAGGTAAATATGATTATGGTCATTATAATTCGGAGCGATTTAAAAAAAAGTGCTTAATTAGGTGTTTAGAATCTAGTGATCTTAATTCTCCGTATCCCATTTGAAGGAGGTTATGGTTTGAAGAACATTATATTGGAAATTTTGCACACTTGTGCTGCTTAAAAACGGTATAATATTATGTAATTAACCATTTTCGTAATTGCAAAACTAAGTTTTTGGAAATAAATTTCCGAAAATTGGTAACGTGTTATATTGTTAACTGGTAAGAACTCCACGAAAGTTAATCAGAAACCTAAACGCACTGTACCATCTGTAGGCTCTCGCTTATTTTTAACCATGTTTTTATAATCTTGCATTCTCCTTCAGGGAATAATTCTGGTTTCATAGCAAAGCCAATTGTTTTCTTTTCTCATTTCTTTGCAAAACCAAGGTTAGGTAATGTTTTAGTCACTGATTGTATAATTTTGTTTATTTAACTAGGAATGTTCCAAGATTTCGTTATTTTGTCATTTTGAAATTCATCTTTGACAGTTACTCTGATCAGGTGAAGCCATTGTGTCAACCGTTTGAAATAACTTTAGTTAAAGGAATTGTACATTTTGCAGTGAAATATCCTGTTTTTGGTTTGTAAATATCATATTTAAATTCTTCTCTGTCAATGTAATTTTATAAAGTATTCATATTATTGATGTAAAATACCGAGTAATGAAAAATGAAAAATGATAGTATCGCTGGTATTGTGTCAAGCGACTTGATATCTGTGACAGTCACTGGTATTTTCGTAATACACCATACAGCTTTCTTATTGTTACTTATCTGTTATGGCGTGACTTAAAAGTTTGTTAGCTCCGGATAGTATCCAGTTTTATTGGAGTAATTTTCTGAGTCTCTTTGGGTAAGTGTTTCTTCTCGTGCTCTTTGGGTGAGTGTTTCTTCTCGTGCTCTTTGTTTGTCACCTCAGTAATGTGTTATTTTGTTCTTGTCTATTTGTTTTTTGCGTAAATATTTGTTATTACAGCGGTCGACCTGTTGGGTCGGAAAATGCTGTGTTGAGACCGTTTCACTGACTTACTGCCGAGGCGCGGCAAATCTTTATGAAGTCGCCTTGCGTCTTGTTCGGGCCGACATGATGATGTAGTAAGTAACATCAGTATTGACGCTGGCAAGGGAGATGTCCCGGAGATGGCCAGCACCTCAGGAAAGTCCAGCTTTTCTTCCATCATTCTCGACATGTGCATGAACCTTTCAACTATACAGCAAGCAAGTCGCCACTTTTCAATTAACTTACTTTTGGGCTGAATCAGTCATCATAAAAAAAGAATGTAACTTCAACATTTTTTCTATGGCTCTGCATATTTTGTAATTCAGAATTTTAATGCTTTTTTTTTTTTTGTGGGATCCCGATAAATTAACGATAATTTCTTTGAAAAAAAAAAACAGATTAATTTTATTACAACAGTTTGTTGTTGTTGATATACCTAAGATATTATTTATTATATTTAACTAATATTACACGCTTAAAATATTTTATTATTGTTATATGTTATATTTCATACTCATTAAAACTTATTTTGGTCACACGAATTCTTATCAACCATCTTGCTTTTTACTCCAAATCACATTTTGCTTTAGTGCTGTACATAATAATTATTATTATTATTAATATTATTATTATGTACATGTAAGGGTGCTAGAGTAAGAATTGTGGCTCAGCCTCTTAGTTTCTCCGTGTTATATTGGGTGTCTCACATCCACAACCAGATCCTCGGAGCATCTCCTCCCTCTCTCCCTGTGAATTGCCTCAGGCTGGCAGAGCACTGAGTGCCAGGAGAAGTGCTGCGCTGTACAACTGCTAGCTTCTTTTTGCGTTATCTCCCACCAAGTTCCTCCTCTGCTACAGCAGTAAGAACAGTCACTTAACTTCGTTGAAGTGAGAGCAGTATCCGAGTACAGAGGGCCGTGGTGTCGCTGCTGCCAGACCACTTGCCTCTCACTTAGGCGAACTGGGCGGGTTCGCTCAAGGATTTTTGTACGTGGGAATTGTGCCGAACAGTGCCGCTGGTCGACGGGTTTTCTTGAGGATCTCCCGTTTCCTCCACCCTTGCATTCCGGCACCGCTCCATACTCGCCTCTCTTAACGCTCGTCGGCTCTGAAGAGCTCGGCGTTAAGAGGCATCTAGACCTGTCCATTCCGAGTACCGGTCATTCCCCAAAACTAAGTCCATACACACTCGAGCACACTCGGCCGGGAGTGCATATAATGGTATACCACCATGCTCAAGTTTTAACGTGAAAGAAGGAGAAGCGCAGACGCGATAGTTAATCGTGTGAGTGAGTAGTTTAGTGTAGGGTAGTGTTTCTTTACATTTTTCGAACAGCTTGACGGTTTCAAAATTGCAAAGTTCCCGGTGGACCCTGTAGATCAAAGAGTCGATTTAGCTTTTGCTTTGCGGGGGTTGAATGTAATAGTTAGAATGTAGTGCTCTAGGTATGACCTTGTAATAGTTAGAATGTAGTGCTCTAGGTATGATCTTGTAATAGTTAGAATGTAGTGCTCTAGGTATGACCTTGCAATAGTTAGAATGTAGTGCTCTAGGTATGACCTTGTAATAGGTATCGGCCACCTTGAGGGGAGGATGGAGAGGCCAGCGCCTGTTCCACCAGGTACTTTGTCCACTCCGAGGATCGTGTAAGGTGTTTGGAGAATTTTAATGCGAGACCTGAGGCAGAGCAGGGCAGGAGGTTGTTTCTATAATTACTTGAGGGTCGAAGACTCCAGCAGTAGAAAAGAGGCCAGAGGTATCGACCAGACAGACGAAGGCTAGTCGCGTGAGCGATATGCGGAACTGCTCACCGTACTTCATGTGAGCGCCTCACGCCACTACAGCTACCTCGGCCACGCAATCTTGCCAACTAGAGGCGGAAACACATCACGAACTGGCACGCCATACTCTGCATAGCTTCCAGTGGCTGGCTCAGCTCGGCTCATGAACGGAACTACCGGAATACTTTCCCGGAATATAAAATCCGCTCTACTCGAACTACTACCACGCCTCTGACCAATATTACTAACAGTTTTAGTTAGCGTGTGAAATCATTTGACAGCGGATGGAGGTTAATAACTTCGTAAAACTTCTAAACAAAGGCAGCGGACGAAGTAATGTTACATTTTTTACTTTACAATATAATTGTTGAAATTTGGGATTTTTATATATGATTTTTTAACTGTTTGCTGGTTTCCAACAATAACTTACTGCCACGTGTTGAAATAATTTCTTATTCATGTCTTACAAGTATTTTGAATCTCAAATACCCCTCGAGATAAATCATAGCATCGCGGACATAGAGGAGAAATGTTTCCCACGCTGGACTGTTTCAAAGGCATGCCGCGGCGACACCAGAACTTCAACGAACTCTAGTAATGTCGTAACAGAAAGACTCCTGGTAAACGAGATCGGCATCGACCATCAAGACTCGTTTCAAGGAGAAGGAGAGTGGAACATTGCAGCTCTGTCCTGGGGCCTCGACCAACTTCAACGTGATGACTGCGTGTCGTACTCCCCATGATATCATCTTATAGTCGTTCGATACCAGAAAAATTAATAATTTTATAACTGCACCGAACATTTTTTAGCTTGTACGCATTGTATGTAATGACATTTGCCTGTAGTAAAAAATTGCAATATCTTTTAAATAATTTAATGTCCAGTTTTTTTCTGTCTGGTTACAGGTTTAATAATAATTACTAAGTTGTAAAATTGAAATAATTTACTAGTTTACTTATGTCGTGTGCTACTGCTTGATACATATGTAATTACCAAATAACATTTCATTCATTAAAAAAATATTTATAAAGAGGAAGAGATTTCCTTATATTTAAAATTATTTTTCATATGCGTGGCTTTATTATTTGTTGATTACATATGTGTCAGGTGGTAGCCTAAGGCATTAGTTCAACTTGTACATTGTTTCATTTGTATAACTTTGTTTTCATTTGTATAACTTAGTTTTCATTTGTATAACTTAGTTTTCATTTGTATAGCTTAGTATTCGTTATTACGGCTGCGGCAATACAGAAGAATCTTGTATTTCAGATCAAATTATTTAAAAAATACAAATGTTATTTTTTATTCTAGGAAAATGGAATAATATACAATACGTACTATATTTTGAACAATATTTGTTACAATTGTAAAATTATTAATTTCTTGGTATCCGGCAGTGTGAAGGAGCCAGCAGCCGACATGAGTACCTCTGGCAGCACGACGCTGCCTCATCTCGGTTCGGGAACACTACAACTTGACATCTGACTGAAGACACCAGCCTGCACGAACCAGCTGATAGCAACATGTGAAGGAGTCCGTGTGGAGAGATAACCCCATGAGTTCGTGATGTCCACACTTTTCAAAATGTCCGTTCGTATTCACGGACATTTTTACACAAACGAAATTCGTAATGACTAGGAACGTAGCTGAGCTCCGTAATTACAAAATACGGAGCATTCCCGTATTTTCTACGGCATCGAGCTTCAGGAACGAATAGTGGTGATTCCACACGAAGCTCTCCTCACCAGTGTATTATCATTTTGACAGCACTTATGGCATCCACGCAACTTAGACCTATCTCTGCAAACATACAAGAGTATCACCTCGTATGCGACCCTCAAAACACTCAAGACGTTAATTAAAACCAGAAAGGTTACATCTTTCATATTTTTAGAAATATAATTTATTTATACCCAAAACTGTAACTAGAAGTTGTAGGTGAGTGGTAAGTCATAGACTTCAAACTTTTCAATTAGCAATATGGCCGTAATTTTGTGGAGAGCATTGGGAATTTTTTCACCAGCCATTTTCTCTAAAATTTCTGATTCTCATTTTACAGTGGCATGTCAATAAGCAGTTGGGCCAGCTGGCGATGGCTCCGAGATTGGCAAGGGCTGTGTTCAGCTAGCACGCAAAGGATCCCTTCGTAATTATACACAATTCTGTGAATAGTGAATATGTTATGATAGTAGTTTCGAACGTCTTACATCAGTTCATGCATGGCGTGTGAACATCCCGAAGCTTCTGGTCTCTTCGCAACATCGCACACCCCCAGAGCCACGGATCACGTTGTGGTTAGGTAATCAGCATTCCGAGTCTCAGGATCATGTCATGATCTATCACCTGATCTGAATAATACCGAGAGTAGTAGGATTGTCACGAGTCAGGGACAAGGGGTTGGGGATTCGGAGCATCGGAGCCGAGGACCCGCCAACGTTACCCAACCACCATATTTTATGCATGTGACCTTGACCTTTTACTTTGACCCCGGTGACCTTAGACCCCAAAAAACCAAAAAATCCAAATATATCTAAAAAATTCAACAAATCTCAAAATTTCCCCAAAAAGTCCAAACAAATTCCAATTAATTCTTTAAAAAATTAAAATAATTAATTATTTAAAAATTATTTAAAAAGGACCCCCAGAAATTTCCCATTTTTTTCCCGGAGCAGACGACTAGGATTAGCTTCCAGGTGACCTCGGGTCAGTGCAAGCAAGATTCAGGACCTTTGACCTTGACAATGACCTTTCAGCTTTAAACCAAAAATCCTTTTAAAAAACCCTAAATAAAACTCACAATAAATCAAGAAAATTTATTACTAAAAAACATCTAAAAATTAGTAAAAATTATTTAACTTTTATTTTAAAAATTAAAATTTGCTGAGGTTTTCCTCTCAAACCCTCTCCTGACTAATTAGTCGGCAAGCCTCCATCCCCCTCACCCATGCCATCAGCCATCTTGATATTGTCAGCCATTGTAACAGCCATATTGGATGCAGGTGACCTTGATACATTGACCTTGAAAACAAAAATTCGAGAAAAATTAATAAGTCAGCAACATATTACATTAATGACTACTACCACCATATTAGATGCAGGCGACCTTGACCTCAACACCATGATCTTGAATGAACTTGAAAACAAAAACTCGAGAAAAATACTCAAATATCGGCAAGCATATGATGTTACAGACCACTACCACCATATTGGAAGCCAGTGGCCTTGACCAATGACCTTGAAAAACTAGAGCGAAAATACATAAAAGTCAGAAAACATATTACATTACATACTATCACCATATTGGATGCCGGTGACCTTGACAATGGCCCCACGAACTTGAATAACCTCGGAAACCAAAACTTGAGAAAAATCCATAAAAGTCAGCAATCATATTATGTTACAGACTACTGCTACCATATTGGACGCAGATGACCTTGATTTTGACCCAATGACCTTGAAAACAAAAAGTCGATAAATAATTTATAACAGTCAATGAGCATATTGTTTTACTGACTACTACTACCATAGTGGGAGCAGGTAACCTTGTCTTCATGACCTTTAATGACCTTGAAAACGAAAACTCTAAAAATATCACAAAATACCGGCTTGCAGTAAACCTGGTACCGAGGTACTGAACAAGAAATGCACTTAACCTTTGCATATCCAAGTAAACTGTCGCTACGGTTAAACCGCTTACCGCACCTGTCACACGAATATGACATATGACACGGATTCTTAGAACAATTAATGCACTCATGACACCATACATTATTGTTGAAAGTAAATCCCTTATCACGAAAGTGACACTAATGACGACGAAATGGTTCAGGCAAAGACTAGGGCAGACCTGTTGAAGATGTAGCCCAGGTGGTGGAGCAAGAAGAATGTAAGGCCAACAATAATGATCTAGTTACCGCAGCCGAAGAGGTCGATGACACTTCTGTAGCTACCATTAGCTCTGTAGTGTAGTGGCCGAAGGTATCACAGATGTAGAATAAGACTTAAATGCGAAGAGGCAGTATCTAGCAGAGAAGACCCACCGTTGTTAAACTAAGCCTCTCAGCCAACCTCCCTACTACTTATAATATACGGGCATGCAATATCTATGAAGTCATATTGACCGAGTTGCCGAGTGCTTGCAGCTGACCAATCGCGTAAAGACACTGAGACATCACACACAGGCAGGTAGGCAGAATTTTGATGCTAGTTCCTTGATCACATTTCCATGCAGTTATATCTTCAACAGTTTCTTCCAGGCAAGTTCTTCGCTCAGCTTTATATCATGGCCACGCTTAAAGCAGACAACTGACACCAAAATGACTTCTTATTGAAATATTGTGGTGCTGATTGCGAAAGATTGTAATATGGCAGTGCTGATTGCAGTGCTGATTGTGAAGGTTTGAAAGAATGCGGTGCTGATTGCAGTGCTGATTTTGATGAATTGTAATATTGCAGTGCTTATTGCGGAAAATTTAAAGATTGCAGTGCTGATTGTGAAAGATTGAAGTGCCGATTGCAGTACCGATTGAGAAAGATTAAAATATTTCAGTGCTGATCGCAGTACTGATTGTGAAGGTTTGAAAGATTGCGGTGCTGATTTCGCTACTCATTGTGAAAGACTGAAAGATTGCAGTGCTGATTCTGAAAGATTGAAAGATTGTGGTTTTCATTGTGGTGCTGATTGTGAAAGAGTGAAAGACTGCAGTGCTAAGTACAGTGTATGTGTGTTGGTAGTAAGCTGAGATAAATTCCCCATATTTAAAAATAGAATTATGTAGTGCTGTCTACAAAGATGAAATGTGGAGATTTCATTTAATAATCTTGCTTTAGAATGTATGTGTCCAGATCCCTCGGTATATTTAATCACTTCCTGGGTAAACTGTATTTGCATTTTGCACTAAAAGTGCCTAGAATTACAGCAGGCTCCCACAAGGCTTCGCTTGGACTTTGTACTGAACAATGCAGCATCAGAGCAGGCCCCCACCTTACTTCCCAATGCAGATCTTGACATCAGTTAGCGATCATACAGGTCCAAGCTCCGTGATCATCGAGGTCAAAGGCAGGCCTTTGTATTCACAATTGATCATCGTGGTATGGAAGCACTCTGAGAAAACCCAAATACTCGTATACACTAGAAGAACACATGCAGGTACTTTCGTATATATGTATATATAAGATAGGAATATTCCTAATGATGTATAGAACTATATATGTATTTATATAACATAAGAATATACATAATTATGTATATAATCCATTTTATACTCATCACTTCGTTATAATACAGGATAGTAGACTGTTCTTGGTGAATACTTATATTCATTGCCTGCAGGCTACAGACAGTTTATGGCGTCCTTGCTCCATCGTGTTTCTGTTTTTCTACGAATCTAATGTGTACCTACTTGTATTACACGTGAATGTTAGTATTCCCTTTCTTCAGTGTAGATGACTCTAGTAGATAGGTAATTCGTGCTGAATGATTCACTTTCAAACGGAATAGAAAAGTTTTATATCATTGTAACATAGTATTTCACTCTAACGGTTCTGGTAAAACTGCTCATGACATGTTTGTATCTTTGCCAATTTTTCAATGGTTTACATTAATTATACATATATAAGTGAAAGTGTGAGAAATGTTCCGCAAATATTCATCAATGAACAGTGGCTCACGTATGACCCTCAACAAATGTTATGTATTTTAGTCGTCATTGTTATGCTCTGTGGTGTACACGTGACTGTAATACTTATCGCTGTTAGTACATTTTTAATTGTTTCTGCAAACTATTCTGTTATATAACTGGAAGTGCTTGTGTAATGTCGCCATACTTTGTCATGTATTGCCGTGTAATTACCGAGAGAGTGCAGCTGTGATGCAGTGGACTTGTATTCAAGACGACCTGGGTTATAGTCACGTTCCGTTCATATTAATTGCAGTTTTGCATTGTTTTTGGAAATCGCTCAGGAAAATTAAAATATTTTTTTCTGAAGAGGTTTGATCGAACTAGCAGAAATTTTATACATATTTTCGGCAATTGACTAAGTATGGTTTGATACTCTTCTGCGTTTGTCACAATCAAGGATAGCAATAATAAATTATATATCTTTTACTCTCTCCTTCACAACTTCTCTGGCTTAATTCATGTTGCTTCTGTGATGTATATGAATATGTCTTTAGGTATGGTGTAGGTTACAAGTCCCTTGTCGCCTTTTGTGTGATATGTGTGTGTACCACAGTGTTGTATATATGACCTAAACTACACTCAAGGATAGGATCGTGTGAAACAAAAAACTTCACCTTGACACACACTACACTCACAGAGAAAAAAAAAGAAATTTACAGGAGCCAATTATTCTGGGTTGGGTACAAGCATTTGAACGACATACAAATGTAATATGTCTTAAAATGTGTGAGCGTTTTACAGATAAATATAAACATTATTTTTTAATGAAAATCCGTACTTTACTATATTATGCGAAAGTATATTTGTTTGTTTGTCCTTCTTTCACATCAAAACGCAGCCACCTGATCGACGTGATTTTTTGTACAGATATAGTTGGAGGGCTGGAGAGAGACATAGGCTACTTTTTAAAACTCTCTTCAATGTTAAGTTAATTAAGTGGGGCCACAGTGGCTCGTTGGATAGAGTGATTCCAAGTGGAGCCTTAGTGGCTCAGTCGATACAACACAGTTAAGTGGGGCCGCAGTGGCTTAGTGGATAGAAATATGTTAAGTGGGGCCGTAGTGGCAAAGTAGATAGATATGTATCAAATGGGGCCTTAGTAGCTAATTGGATAGACAGATTCCAAGTGGGGCCTCAGTGGCTCAGTGGAAACAGAGATTCTAAGTGGGGCCTTAGTAACTCAGAGGATACAGAGATTCCAAGTGGGGCCTTAGTGACTCAGTGGAAACAGAGATTCCAAGTGGGGCCTTAGTGGCTCAGTGGAAACAGAGATTCCAAATGGAGCCTTAGTAACTCAGTGGATACAGAGATTCCAAGTGGGGCCTTAGTGACTCAGTGGATACAGAGAATACCAGTGGTGCCTCAGTGACTCAGAGGATACAGGGATTCCAAGTGGGGCCTCAGTGGCTCAGTGGAAACAGAGATTATAAGTGGGGTCTTAGTGACTCAGTGGAAACAGAGATTTCAAGTGGGGCCTCAGTGGCTCAGTGGATACTGAGATTCCAAGTGGGGCCTTAGAGACTCAGTGGAAACAGAGATTACCAGTGGGACCTCAGTGGCTCAGTGGAAACAGAGATTACAAGTGGGGTCTTAGTGACTCAGATGATACTGAAATTCCAAGTGGGGCCTCAGTGACTCAGTGGAAACAGAGATTCCTAGTGGGGCCTTATTGACTCAGTGGAAACAGAGATTCCAAGTGGGGCCTCAGAGACTCAGTAGATACAGAGATTCCAAGTGTGGTCTTAGTGACTCAGAGGGTACAGAGATTCCAAGTCGGGCCTTAGTGACTCAGTGGATACATAGATTCCAAGTGGGGCCTTAGTGGCCAAATGGATAGAGCGTTTCCAAGTGAGTTGTCAGGTGTGCCCTCACAACAGCTCAAATTAAAATTAGGCGTTCCGGTCATGATTATGTGAAATTTATGTACACTGCGATTATGCAACGTGACGAGGCTTAGTGTCACAAAACTTTATTATTTTTATCTAAATACACACGCGCGTGAAGCAGTGTATGAAAGATAGTTTATGATAAATAAAACCGTCTTTCATTTAGTTTAGACATTCCCTAGTCTAAAAATGTTTTGCCGTATCCCAGGCAAAACTCATTCACATTAGTCTGAGTAATACGCAACACGTCCGCCTGCCTGGGAGACTCCGTCTGTTCATTCAAATAACGCCGTAAAGTCTTCCAAACGGAACGTACACAATTTATATCGGCAAAGAAGGATCACGTAGAAGCAATCAATATTAATGTAATTTTAAACAAATACCGCTTAAACTAGTTGCTTTCCCAAATATCTCATCTCCGACACAAATTAATATATTCGGTTGGAACTTCACAGCAAATGGCCGTCACTAGCGAAACATTCAAAACGAAACTACCAAACTAACTAACAAAACAAATATAACTGAACTAAAATTCCTAACAAAAGTAAAAATTCTAATGAAAATATTCACATTAATTAGTATAAAGAATTTATATAAATATAAAATAAAATTAAGTATTTTAAAATTTAAAAATCTCACATAGTCCATAATACCTAGAAGACACAAAGACAAAAAATATAACAACTCATATTACAGAAATGTAAAACAAATCATGCCTGAAATGAAACAAAAAAATACACTTGAAAGATACAAAAAAAATAATATATAGATATATATATATATATCTGCAGTTACATGCTGCACTCCATTTTATATAATTTTCATTATTTGCTTGTAAGAATATCAATGGCTTTGTAATATTATTTTTTCTGGAACATTTCAGGGACGACAATCGGTTATAAAGCGAGAAATATATTTTTTTAAAGATTGTAGCGATTTTCTTAAGGAAAATTGCCGAATATAACCGAGCAACAGCTGTTTTAATTACGAATGAAAGTACTTTAAACGTTAAATTTTTATGTTTATTTTTTTTCACTATAATCGTTTATCGAAAAATTTTCAATTGATTCGTTATTGGAAAATATTCCTAAATGAACTATTATATAAGTGAAGTATTATATAAGTCATTGCTCAAGTTGCATGAGTATACAGAAGTCATTTTCAAACTTTCCTTTACCATGGACCACTAGGTGTTTACTGTCACCTAATACAGACATTTTCACTGCACCTCTTCTATGGAGGAACAAAACAGTAGGAATAACTTTTTACTATTCATTGAATTGTATTGTCTCCCTAAATACCGTACATTTTCATCGTTAGAAAAGTTCAAAATAAATTATTTATATTTATCATACAATTTATTTATTGGACCACGTAGGGAAACAGTTTGAGACACTTTGGTCCATAGGTTGTTCTCAGTAATGTGAGCACTTTTTAAGGCCATGCAGATTTTTTATTTTCAGCCTATTTCTGTCTTCTTGCCTCGTTTTAATATAAACATTGCCATGTGACTAATAAGCGTGGTGTATACAATTAACTACTCTCAAACGTTAATGTCTGAGGCTTAAATATAATATATATATTAAAGGCTGTTCACGATAAAGTGAGCACTTTTGAAATCAACCTTAGAAAAATGTAACTGCCCCTACCTGCATGCATTTCAACGGGCGTCCTGAGTGACATACTCTCAGTAAAGTTGGTAACTATGAATGGGGAGTAGTTCCGTATTTAACGCCGAATAAAAAGTGTTAGGTAACCATTTCTGATAACTTAAATTATTGCTTTCTCTTTCTGATTGTTTTTTAACGGAACGCAGCAGATTTTTTAGATATTTATTTTTCAAATAATTTCACAATATCACTTGACCGACGCATGCATAAAGTGATGCGGCTCATTATGTTAATATTACATAAGACGGAAGAATACACATTATGCATACAAGTAGATTTTCAGCAGGGATTTCAAAATTGCTTAGTTTACCGTGAACAGCCTATAGTGCTTAATGGCTGTTGGGAGGGCTTTAAATAGTGCTCACTTTACCGTGAATAGCCTATTCCATGGCCGCCTGTTCCAGTGCTGCTGGCTGCACGAGTACTTACCTGTTTTCATATCTGATTGTTCAACTTTCGGTTACGCGATAAGCCATAAGCAAAACAGCCGTTCGCAATACACGATACGACTTATATTAACTTAAACTATAATTCACTCTCATATACGATAATGTTCCATTTGTGACAATTCAATTAGTGTTCCTTTGGCGCAGGGAATTTTTTTTACTCTGAAAACAATGTGCAGTGAAACAAACAGTTAATGTCACCCTTAAAACCTGTTACTTTAAATTTCTCTCGTGTAACGATACACTCAACGAATAAAGTAAAACTATAATTAAATTTCGTAAATAGTACGATTAAAAACTAAAACAAAAGAATACGAACGCTGAACAAAGAAAATAATAGAAAGTATTTTCATTCGGTTGTTGTTAATCAAAGCCAATAGGCGTTCACAGAATGTTTCAAACCCGGAAATGATTCCTCCTCAAAGCAATATTTTCCTCTGTCAGAATGGACGTATTGTTCCAAGGAAAGTGTCAGCTTACGTGTCAATGTATGTGAGTATAAGCAGGCTCACGTGTCAGCCGCGGACTTCTTGTCTAACAACCGCTTGTCCGGGTAGTTTGTGACGTCTGTCAGAATGGACGTACTGTTCCAAGGAAAGTGTCAGCTTACGTGTCAATGTATGTGAGTATAAGCAGGCTCACGTGTCAGCCGCGGACTTCTTGTCTAACAACCGCTTGTCCGGGTAGTTTGTGACGTCTGTCAGAATGGACGTATTGTTCCAAGGAAAGTGTCAGCTTACGTGTCAATGTATGTGAGTATAAGCAGGCTCACGTGTCAGCCGCGGACTTCTTGTCTAACAACCGCTTGTCCTAGCAGTTTGTAACGTCTGTCAGAATGGGCGTACTGTTCCAAGGAAAGTGTCAGCTTACGTGTCAATGTATGTGAGTATAAGCAGGCTCACGTGTCAGCCGCGGACTTCTTGTCTAACAACCGCTTGTCCGGGTAGTTTGTGACGTCTGTCAGAATGGGCGTATTGTTCCAAGGAAAGTGTCAGCTTACGTGTCAATGTATGTGAGTATAAGCAGGCTCACGTGTCAGCCGCGGACTTCTTGTCTAACAACCGCTTGTCCGGGTAGTTTGTGACGTCTGTCAGAATGGACGTACTGTTCCAAGGAAAGTGTCAGCTTACGTGTCAATGTATGTGAGTATAAGCAGGCTCACGTGTCAGCCGCGGACTTCTTGTCTAACAACCGCTTGTCCGGGTAGTTTGTGACGTCTGTCAGAATGGGCGTATTGTTCCAAGGAAAGTGTCAGCTTACGTGTCAATGTATGTGAGTATAAGCAGGCTCACGTGTCAGCCGCGGACTTCTTGTCTAACAACCGCTTGTCCTAGCAATTTGTGACGTCTGTACCACATGCTAGCGTGACAGCTTATCTCGGTAGTCAGAATGTAAGAAACAAACCTTTTTTTGAAGGAGAAGGTAAGATCACTATCCGTCACTACAGTAAATGCTACAGTACACACTGCCATACCGCCTCCTAATGTTGAAAGTCAATCAATCAATAATAATAATAATAGGCTACTAACATGTGACTTTGTGCTGCGAGTGTAATGTTAGCATTTATGTGCGCATTAAGTATGCAATAATTTATCAGTGGCAATTCTTCGTTTTTACTTAATTTTCGCATTAATAAAGTAATCAGGCTCATGCGCTTTTTTTTTTTGCATATGGCAGAAGGATATATATATAATATTAGAAGAATATTGAACAGCCTATACCTGAAATGAGGTACTGCTTGTCAGTATTGAGGAACAATGCGGTGCTATGCACACATATATCACCATACACAGTAGATATATCTGCCCTTGCCATGGTGTTTATTCTGTGTTCTGGTATGTTTAATACGCAAGTACAATATCACATTCACAAACCCTGAAAACGCACGTTTCAATCAATAATTCGCAAATTAAATTCCGAGCATCCGTAATTTTTATAATTCTGCGCTAAAACTAAAGATTTGATAATAATAAAAAAAATTTGAAAACGTTACGTTTACTAATGCTGGAAAGACACAAAAAGTGTCTAACATAATAAATGGAATTCATTAAACGTTTAATTATTTATTTTAAACTGCAAAGAAATTGGTTACAGTTAAACGGTCGAAAGACTGCGATAACTATTTACACTTGCATTTGATGTAACCTGTACTTCCCCTCCATAACCGCAAAGTAGTAGATAATTAATGAAGTTGCTTTTATTTTAAATAGAAATTTCGACCGCGTGTTTAAGAGCAAGTTTTTATCAACAGATAAACTTTCAGAAGTCGCTTTTTGTGCCATTGTATATCACGTAAATAAGCGTCGCTTCATGTATAAAATGTTAACATTGCTCCCATTTAAAAGTGAAAGATATAATAATTGAAGCATTGAGATAACAAGAAGTCTTGAGTAGAGCATTTCGCCTAATTTTCTTTACTCCGGCGAATTTTGAAGAGGTGCGAAAACTAGCAGCGGTTCGTCAAATGAGAGCACATGACGACATAGAAACCGCCGTTACATTAAGGAAGAGGTAACGGATTAAAGGGACTAACGTAACAAATGAATGCCAGTTCTGACGTAAGGTAAGAGGACTGAGGACTGTCGTTGACGCCCGCTCATTCCAGTTGTACGGCAGCCATGTTGGCTACGGTGGCAGAAATCGGAACGTTTTCCGTTTGTTGCAGTTAGTTTCCGAGACATAAATTCAGGTCGAGCTATCGTACAAACTAGTGGGCTTATGAGGCAATAGTTGCTGAATTTAAAGCTGATAGTTTGAACCATCATCACGCCCATTAATGTTGGGCTTACCAACTACTCTAAGTGCATCGAGTCTGGAGAAACTCGAGCACTGGTACGAAAGTTTTCGTAACAGACAGACACATAAACAACAAACGAACCAACATAAACATGTAAATACAGACAGAGAATTTACCTTAGTAGGCCTATCGTTACTTCGTATAGTAAGTTAAAATTTATTAGCAATAAATGTTTACTCTCCTGGCCAATAATATAACATGTGAGAACCACGGTACATATTTTTTTAGAAATTAAATGGTAGATGTTGGCCTATTGAAACTAGTCATTCTGCAAACATTCTTCTTTCTGATGGCTCAAAGACTCAGTTTAACGGACTAATTTTTCAAAACAATTCATATAAGTACGTTTCATTCTTTTTCCAGTTTACTAAATTTAATGCGTGCATTCAAAGTCAATTAAAATATTATTCGAAATACGTGAAAATAGACACTGTTGGCATGATTTTGTATTCCGATGACCTCAGGTACTAATACAGAAATATAAGAATGAATTCAAAATTAAATATGAGCAACGTTGCAACTGTAGATATCCTCCCCTCCCGGAAATACATTCCCGCAACAAACGAGAGAATAATTATTGCTTTCCCTTTCAGGGAATGGCTTACAACGCGTTTTGCCATAATTGCAGTAATCACACACTATTTGTCACCCCTCCAGGACACAGAATGTTCTAATTCTTGTACTTGCGCCAGGGTAGTTTTGCCATAATTGCAGTAATTACACACTATTTGTCACCCCTCCAGGACACAGAATGTTCTAATTCTTGTACTTGCGCCAGGGTAGTTTTCCCATAATTGCAGTAATTACACATTATTTGTCACCCCTCCAGGACACAGAATGTTCTAATTCTTGTACTTGCGCCAGGGTAGTTTTGCCATAATTGCAGTAATTACACACTGTTTGTCACCCCTCCAGGACACAGAATGTTCTAATTCTTGTACTTGCGCCAGGGTAGTTTTGCCATAATTGCAGTAATTACACACTATTTGTCACCCCTCCAGGACACAGAATGTTCTAATTCTTGTACTTGCGCCAGGGTAGTTTGACGGTTTTCCGTGTTACTCTGAAGAAAAGTTATTTCTAATTATTGCACCTAGCGTTTACTTTTTGTCTTTCCGATTAATTAAAATGCATGCCGGGAATATTTTCTGAGATTTAGGACGCCAAACATCGGTTAGATCTTTCACCCAATAGTGAACAGTCTGATTACCTTCATATCGAATATGAATCATCGTTATGACTTATTAATACAAATGGAGTTTTTTTATTGGACAAACTACTAGTGCATCACTTATTTACGAGACGAAATGAAATTGTTCCGGCGTTTATCAGCTATTACAATAATTCACTGGACCGTTAGTCGTTCCCTCCCTTCGAGTATAAACATAACAACTTTAATAGCATTATCAGTATTTGAAACACGATTCACTCCCTGACCACATGTGCCATGCGGTTAATTAGTTTTAACACAGAATATAAAGTAACAGTTCATGGAAAACGCTGTAAACTTTACGACTCTCTTAAAATATATTTACATTAAAAAATTAGGTGAAGTATATTACTTTATGATTTGAGTTTGTTTTAAACGATAACATGAAAAAAATATTTATTGTAATCAAATTATTAAAAATCATATAAAAATAAATTTCAAGATGAAAAAAAAAATTACCAGTTGTCATTCAAAATATAACAATTATGGTTGTCACAAATCTCAATATGGTGTTATGTTCGAGAGTCCAAAACAATCTACAGCAATATTTTTTTTTAATAAACCCACAAATTATTAAAGAAAATAATGTATATACGTATTTAATAACAGGCTGAGAATAAATTAACTTCTGAATGCAAGCACATAGCATAATTGTGAACAAGGAGTTAAATATCATCACATTTAGAAAACTACAACCAAGCACTTAGTAATATGTCCAACATTAAATAAACCCAGTAATATTATGAGTAACGTGTAATTATTTATCAGTAATATCTTGTATAAAACCTCGGCTCACGTTTACTAATCTAAATATTTTGTTTCCACATCGTCATTATCGTGGTGATGGTGGGGGCTGTCAATGCATTAACATGAGTCTATAAAAAAATCGTCTGCCTATCAACTATTCACATAATTGGTCAAATGGATAACGTAAGACATTCGCTTTTAGGAAGGTTTTCTGGGTTACCGGACTATAGACTATAGGATTGTAGGTGGTGGTCAGGTTTTACTATTAAAAAAGAGATGAGGTGAGAGAGAAATAATATAATAAATATCAAATGTTAGTTCTGTAACTACACTTTATTTCGTGATGAATATTAACACTATTATTTCAATATAAACAGCACAAACAAAGAATCAGAACTATACAATAAACGCTTATTTTACTATATGAACATCAGAATTTCATCGCGTCAGAATTTTCGCATGTGGCAATCGTGCCGGACGATGCCGCTGTTCGGCGGGTTTTCTCGGAGATCTCCGGTTTGTCCTGCCCTTGCATTCCGACGCTGCTCCATACTCACCTCGCTACGCCGTCATTGGCGAACAACTCCGATAGCCTACGGTTGCACTTTTGACGAGACGCTAAAACACAGAAGTACTTATAATTAATCACCTGCGAGGTTTGCGGTAAACTATTATGCAGATTTTTTGCGAAGTAGAGTTTCGAATTTGCTTAATAAACTACGAACACTCTATGTTACGTCGCCTTGTTCCATAAATACAAACAATTAAAGAAAAATAAAATGATGAATACTTGCAGTTCATTTCTACGCGTTTAGTTTTATATTCCTTTTTACATATCCCTGTATACTTAATTCCCTCAGGGTTAGTGGTAAAGTTAACTTGATAGTTAGCGAAGGAGATCGCAATTGCTATGTGTCGTATCCCGTGTCATTAATCGCTTTCTCCTTGACGATTATGATTGCTACTAGCGTCATATCAGGTTGTTTACTAAGAGTAGCGCCTTGTAATTACACCTCTGCTTAGCTGGGAACATAGCAAGCAAGCTGGCCTCGACAACCACACAACCTCACTCATCACTCACCTCACACATCACAACCATCCTTGTAACACCTCACAACTTCTCTCAATTCTCTTACAAGAATTATTGAATCTCCTTTAGTTTCAAAAATTGTTACGCTCTTCCATTTCCATTTGTCATTTTAGTGCAGGCATTTAAATTTACATTTGCGTGTGAGTGGAGAGATTTGGGCGGCTCTTAACATCTAAGTCATGAGAGCCGATGAGGGTGAAGAGAGGTGAGTATGAAGCAGCGCGCGGAATACAAGGGCGGAGGACACAGGATATCCTGAAACAAGCCGCCGACCAGCGGCATCGTCCTGCACGATTTCAACGAGCGAAAATCCGGGAGTGACCCATCCGGTAAATGAACCCGGCTGTCCTTAGTGGGAGGCGAGCAGGCTAACCGCTCAGTCAACGCGGCCAGGGGAAAACTTAGTACCGCGCAACAGAAAGAGACATGTCAGAAGCTACCTTGCTATCTAAGCTTAGTCAACAACTGCACGAGTCGCAGAAGAAGTCGTAGATTGTAACATGAGTCGTGGGCTGGTCCTCGTAGTCACAGAAGAAGTCGTAGATTGTAACATGAGTCGTGGACTAGTCCTCGTAGTCTCAGAAGTCGTAGATTGTAACATGTGTCGTGGTCTGGTCCTCGTAGTCGAAGAAGAAGCCATAGATTGTAACATGTGTCATGGGCTGGTTCCGTAGTCGCATAATACTAGTCGTTAAACTTGATTAAATGACATACATGTGACTACGACTATTAAGGGACTTCAATATCTAAGAAATACATAGAAACTATGCTGTTTGTGGTTTTTTGAAACAGCTGCGGTGTAATATTAAAAATAACAGTCGTAATTATCGTTTTCGTATTGATTTGGAACTCTTTTATTATGCATAGTTTCTGGTGGTTCCTAATGGGTTCTCTCAAATAATAATACGACCAACATATTGTGTATAATTTTTCTTAGGTATTGCTTTGCGAATATAGCTTCGACTTCCACGACTGTTACGGCATAATAAGTAATTATAGGCCAGCCTTAAGGGGGTCGTCTAGCCGGTGCTTCAGCTGGTCAACGTGCGCCCAACATGCTTATCTACGAATAGAAAACACACTTCAGATTAGTCATGAGTGGTATTTTCAAGACTCCGCGTACATTGGGAACATGATTGTAACGTTCTCCAACATAGTTGTAAACGACTTGATCAGACAAAATAAACGAAACTACAGTATAGGAGAGCGTAGGACTTTCCTACAGTGTCTCGAGCAATACAATGATAGTTGTAGCATAGCTCCAGCGATATGATAGGGGAACGCTGCGCTAGCTCACTACTGTGCGCTTAGAGGCCAGATCTCTTTATATGCGCCGGCCTGCGTCGCCTTAGCGCTTCATCGGTTTTTGCTTCCTAACAGTACACATACCCAAATTTGTTTTTCTTTCGAGTTAGAGCGTTACGGGCGACAATAACGCGCGTGGCCAACACCCCGTCACCCCTACGCTGAACCTGCTTGCAGCGCTTCCACTCTCTCCCTTCCCTGTGCAAACGAGATCTGTAACAGTGCAATTTGATTACTTATGTTGAAAACCCGTAGATTAAACTATGACTGCGCAGCAATGTCCCTTTGGACGGTAGCCAATCGCCGCAGTATTGCAGCGTACGTTTAACCCAGCGGGTCACTTTTATCGTTCTGTTGATAAAGCGTATGCTTTTCTTTTTGCAGTAATTCATGAGGCCATTCGTCTGCAGGACTAAAGGAAGTTTTCGTGGAGGGTTTTTTTTTTCTCACGTGGTGCCTTCACGACACTTCTTGATGTTTTTCGCCTTCATCACTCACCTTCTCATCCTGTAATGCTGAATCCTAAAACATAACAAAAACACATCTAGAGTGCATTTGCACGGACTGCGTCGCAAAGTACAAGTATCCAGTTGTCTTTAAATTTATATTATGAAAACGAACTATCGAACTACGACTGTTCTTGAAAAGTTCTTAATGAATTGTGGTAAGGCGAGCACTTTTCAAGGCTGTGTTTAAAACTTCCTTTCAGCTGATTCGTGTCGTTTCGTCAATTGATAATATAAAACTGCCATGTGACTAATAAACAACGTATACGCATTTTTTATGTCTCATAAGTTAATATCTGAGAGCGCAGAAAAAAATATATGTTTGGTTATTTTGCCAACGATGGGAGGGGGGATAATCTAAATGTGTTCACTTTACAGTGAACAGCCTATATAATGAGTACCAAGGGATGAAAATCGTATGTCAAAAAAATTGTGTCAGCGTACATATGCTGTGTTGGTATAATAGTTTCTAATGAACACTATAATGTTTTTGTATCAATTCACAAGAATTTCAAAGGCTTGCGAGAGATTTCGACTGAATGTGGAACTTTTATAATTGTGGTGGGAATCACATAGCTATTGTGAAATTTTTAGATGGAGGGTCATTATATTTTAACTACATGGGATACCATAATATTGTTTTGTTGGGACTGGTGGATGCAAACCTTGAGTTTATTATGGCAGATATAGAATGCAACGGAAGTCTTTCAGATGACGATGTAATAGACGAGACTTTTTTTTTTTTTTACAAAAAGTTAAAGTATGGAGAACTTGTTCTTTCAAAGAGCAATGACACAGTGAGGAACATGAAACTATGTGTTCGTTGCAGATGAAGCTTTTGCAGTGAGCAATAATTTGTTGAAACCCTTCCGCCGTGCAAATATTATTGCACAGCAAAACAATATACAAGTATAGATTACGCCGTTCGAGACCTTGTGTAGAAAATTGCATTTGGAGTAATTGTGGTGCGTTTCCATATTTTCAATACGAAAATTAACTTAGCGCCTTGAAAAGTTGAAGGCACTGTGATGGCCTGCGTTGTTCTACACGATTTCCTCCAGAGGCGTAATAGAAAGCCGTATACACGAGGGTCGATATACATGAGGGTCGATGTTGGACAGAGAAGAAGTATGTGTTGAGGAAGGAGTCTGGAGACAAGAGCAACCTCGAGGACGTCAGGTGAAGCCTACAACTGAAGCATATGCCAATTGAGACAGTTCAGCGGGCCAGGAAACAAGACAAGATGGTGAGCAACAGGGCATAGCGCTAAACCCTATGTTTGTGGTACAATGCTATGTCCATTTCCTATGGTAGTAGGCTAATAAACATCATGGGTGAATTAATAGGTTTCTAACATGCATCTGGTAGTATCTTCAACATATTTGATTAAAGATCCGAATTTATGTTCATTATTGATCAACGGCCTGTTCGGGATGTTTTCCAGATTCATAACATTGCACTCTATAATATGTTTGTACATTTACAAGGCAAATATATTTAAACGCAGTTGCCATGAATATCATTTATAGGACTACAAAGAAATTCCTTGTAAACTATAGAAACCATACATGTGTAATATTATAAATTATAGGCTTGCATTTCACGTTACATTTTGCACAAAATGGGAATAAAGTATGTTTTTTATTTCAGAAACTTACGTTATAAATAAAGAATAAAGAAAGGAGGGGGAAAAACATTCCTCTGACTGAAACGACTAGAATGAACAATATATGAAATGTGTGTGTAATGTCGTGTGCTGAACAATGTATGCTTTACAAACAAACCAAAACTTACCCACGAACCTGAGATCAAACAGCAGCCAATCTGGTAGACAACTGAAATGCATCTACCCTTAATGTCATGCAATCATTTGAACTACCAAGAAGAGGCATAAGTTATGTTTAAAATTAATATCTTGGTTTATTGACAAATTACGTGCAGGTTCAAAATATCCATGGGCCACATAAGTGGCCGTTAAAACACAAAACAATTAAAATAAACGTGAATGTATGCAATATAACGTAATATTTAAATAAAGAAAACCTATTTATGTAGCCACATGCTACAAAAGAAAACAGAAATTATAAGAAATAAAAAAATGCAGAAATGTATATTGAATATTGAGATAACTTTCTCGTTATATAATTACAAATAAATGTGAATAAATATGATTATGTAACCATCAGTTAAATTACACTCATGAAAACCAAAAACGATGGCATCAGGGTTCGAACCCGCAATATTTTATTCGGTTAGAGTAGATGTATAATGCCGATCCTGGACCACCTAACGTTTTCATTCAAAAACCAAGCATTTAACCCCAAAAAAACAAGTATTTTTATTGTTTTCAAGGAACTTCGCGCGCTTATAGAAAACTCGATTTTTGGTTCTCAAAAACAAGCGAATTTAAGATAAAATTATGTAAATTTAAGACAAAAACAAGCAAATTTCCATTTTTTCAAAAATGAGTCATGCAGGTTTTTTTAAGCAATTTTTGCTCATTTAAGCCAAAATCAAGAAAATTTAGACCAAAAATGCAAGAAATCAAGCATATAAATTAAGACAAATTATAGCAAACTAAGCTAAAATGAAATGAAATATGAAAAAGATAATTGATAAATTCAAATTAATAAAATTTATATATTTTTAAGAGGATTCTATCTCATGCATAGCCTTTATATTTTTCATTTATTTTAAACCTTTATATGTAATTTTAAAAAAAATTTCGTTTATTACTTTTGAAGTATTGTTGTCAAATATATTTAAATAATGATCAGGTAACATAATTTTATATTTATAATATAGAAGATAGCTAAATTTTTTATCATATTTGATTCATGAATTTGAAAATCTGTAGCAAAATATTATTTTTGCAAGCTGTTGTAGTTTAGTCAATTCATATGGATTGTTCAACTTTTTGAGAAGTGATTCCATTTTTTGTTTATTTATAAAGAACATATTTATTAAAGAAAAAGAAAAAACAAAAATGTTTGTATAATATTTAAAACTATAAAAACTATTCTCTCTTTATTAAATTTTTCTCTTTATAAAATTTATTTTCTTATAAATTAAAAAATATATATACAATTAATGCCCTCTTATGAAATGGAAAATAATAATATTTGCAAAAAGTGCAATGAATTATTAAACATAGAAAGTTTTTATCGCCATAAAACAACCAAGGACAAACATGCATCAATATGTAAAAAGGCTTCATTGAAAATGTCAAAAACAGTTATGAGTTAAATAATTAGAAAGTACAGTGTGAATGTGGAAAATATAGCTCAAAAACATAAAAATACTAAAACACACAATACATAAGTATATATTCTAAAAGAATTTCAAAATAATTACCCACCAAAAACATTTAGAGTATGTAATGAGGATAAATCAATAAATTTATTTTCAATTCTTCAAAGAACTAAGGACAAACACGCATCAATATGTAAAAAAAATGCTTTAATGAGAAATATCATCATAACAAGAAGTTAAATATTTAAATAGTTAATATTTAATAGTTAAATAGTCAAATTAATTTGGTACCAATCATTTAAACATTTTATAGATTTAATTTCCAATATTTTTTTAATATATTTCTTCATTATCTTACATTTTTTCTTTATAAATAAAAGAAAAAATTGTCGATCATTATAGCAGTTGTGTTGAGGGAAAAGAGAGTGCAGGATAATGATCATTATAGATAAAGGACATAAAATTTAATATTGGTACAGGATAATAAATAATGTATTAATTACAACTCTTATACCTTTTTATTACAAAATTTAAAAAAAAGAAAAAGAAACTCTGCAAAGTTGCCCTTTTTGTTAACCAATATCAAAGAACTATTTTCTAAAGATAGAAATGAATTAAAAGAAATATTTCCATTCTCTAATAATGTATTTGTACAGCCTAGAAATAATAGTAAGTGAATAAAAGAATGTATAACAAAGAACTATTTTACAAATTTACCTTTATCAGATGTCAATATCAATGAATTATATAAGCAAGGTAGAAAAGAATTGAAAAAATATTCCCCTATTCTACTAATATTTTGTAAGCAAAGAAATAAAACAATCAATAAAAATTACAGGGTTAATGCAGCTCTTAATGCAGATCATCAACATATAAAATTGAATATTCCTTTAATTTAGTACAGACTAATACATTTTTAACTTCTGTAAAAAAAAATAGGTTTTTTGAGACAGTACGTGATCATCTTGAAACATCTAGAGGGCTGAAAAATAGCATTAAATTGTATACCAATGGTTGTAAACACGAAAATAATAAAGTAGAATTATTTACATTACAGTCATATAATCACACAATACTAAACAAAGGAGAGATTATAAAGATTTATAAAATTATAAAACTGTAATTACTCACAAAATTATCTGAATTCCAAAAAAAAAGAGGTTCAGGATGGACTTTAAATAAAATAATTGGAATACATTTAGCTATAAATAAGTATAATCAATTTAATGGAGCATCGCATATAGAATTACCATAAGCAATTAAGAACAAAAAAGCATGCATAAATGTGAATAATGATGATCAAAAATGTTTTCTCTGGGCAATAAAATAAGCATTTTTTCCAGTACACACTCATTCAGATAGAGTAACTAAGTATAAGAATGTGGGTTTTAATATTGATAAACTAATAGATAAATATGAATATCCTATTAAAATTGATGATATTACAAAAATAGAAAATCAAACTGGATGTTCTATAAATGTATACTCTTTTGATAAGGCATATAGTACCTATTTAGAGGAGAAATATAATATTTATCCATTAAAAATGATAAAACAGATACAGGATGAAAATATAACATTACTTTATTTTAAAAATAAAGAAAACTCACAATTCTGTTGGAAAAAAATATATATCGAAGCTGATTTCAGAACAAATAAATAATCATCAACATAAAACTTCTATATGTCATATAATTAATACATAATCGACTGCTCTAAAAATGATTCAGCAAAAATTGTTATACCTGTAGTGATTCACCGGGTCACTGGATGCGTCTTCGCAATTGGACATGCCGCAGATACCAGTCGCTGAATCGAAGCTCCAAAGCCAACACCAGTGGGGAGTATTCTAGACTATGTCGTTCCGGCAGTGACTGCAGTATGCTCAACGCTGATCCCCTCAGTACATCCGCCAGGTAGTACACTCGCTGCTCTTCTGTCCAGCCATTCAGGGTGGAGACTATCTCGAACTGGTGCTGGTACTCGCGCCAAGGTAGGGGGCGGGCTTAATTGTGACGCCTTTACCCACCACTGGCTGGTATATACCTACACTGCAGAATGGCTGCGCCTCCTCTGCGATAGCTCCACTGGTGGCGACCTCTACCTTCTTCTTACTGCCCACACTCGTCGTCTTAGTGGTGACCAATCTCGGCTCCTCTTCCGACCCTGTATGTCGTCTCTCCTGCTGCTGCAGGAACTCCTGACACTCCTTCTTGAGGGTGCTCACTACATGTTTCATTTTTTGCTCAACATTGTCCATTCTATCGCTCACTCTGTCAATCTTCTTGTCCACACAGTCTATTTTATTGCTTACCAACTTGTTTAAAACTTCTATCATTCTTTCCACTTACTCATTCACACTGTCTATTTTTCTATCTACATTTTCGTTTACACTGTCTATTTTCTTGTCTACTACTTCGCTAACACTATCTATTTTCTTGTCTGCTAGTTCACTAACATAAATAATTTGCTTGTGTACAGATTCACTAACACTACTGATTTTACTATTTACGTTTTCATTTACATTACTAGCATATTCCCTAACACTACTAATCTCACTATTTACATTTTCTTTACATTATCTACAACTGTATTAATTCTACTATTTAGTATCTATTTTGCTCTTTACCTGGCCACTCAAACTTTCTTTTAAAGTGCTGGGTGCTTCCACGTCTGCCGACATATTTATAGTTAGCCTTCAAGAAATTCAAAACAATTCCTCGGCCTATTGCTGGAAATAGTGATATTTGCAAATACTAATTACAATTTTATAATTATTTTATTTTCATAAAATGCCTCCATCCCACTTCTGACACCAGTGTTACGATTTCTCTCTCTAGAAAATGAATGGGCTATACCAAGTTCGTTAAAGAATGGAGGTCCTAATCAAATAAAAGAGTTCATTGTAATTTCCTTATTTTATTACAGCAAAATTCTCTGAACTCAAAATCTCACAATAGATTGATATCACTTACTGTTCACAACTAAATACTCCAACTTAATACAATTTATAATTACCACAAAGAAATCAATTAAATTAAATAATTAAATATAAATCCCAATAGACAGTATATCAACCTATTCAGATGTTCTGTAAAATATGTGTCCAAATGGATAGTTCGAAAATTTACAATAAAATCCATATTACACTTCCATTCAGTCCCACCTCAGTTCAGTCCATGTCCCTCCAGTCGCAATGTTCTAGAATCTCCAAGCGCTCTCATGCACAGTAGGCTTCATTCGTCCGTTTCACAACCTCTCATCCATTCAAGCCACGAACACCTCACTCGCCGTCGTCCTGCAATCTCCAGTCGTCGTCCACACATATCTTCGCTCACACACTCGGCCAGGTAGCCTCCGTCAAAGACTGCCAGCCGCTGGGTGCAGCAGTATATATATAGTGTCTTAGGACGCCACCTAGAATCTTCCCCAACTCGCGTGATGCTTTGCGGAGGACTGAGGTGCCAGCCATTCTTGCGTCGTCGCTAAACGTATCAGAAACTCTAGCAGGCGAGAGGAGGTCTGTGACGCCAGTAAGTTCCACCGCTGTCGGCATTCACGGGATTCCTAGGAGGGGTGTGCAGGAGGCCACGAGCTCATTGTTCCAGGAAGGCGTGGTGGGTCTCAGATTATGGCGTGGGGCAATTGAGTCGGCGCCAGTTGCAGCTCGTAATAATATTTTTCCATCAGTTCTTCAAATCTATTTGATAATATTTTAATTGAAATGTTAGTTTTATAAATGTTTTATAGTTTCATTTATAAACATTTTTTTCTCCCTTGCGAAGACTGAAGCGAGAAACTTGTATTTTCTTGTGAAAAGCACTCAGTTACCAGAGCTTGAATACAAACCAGACCTGAAAAGCTTACTGCTAGTGTCCCACTAGTTTCAAGTTTACCAATATTTTTTTCACTCTTCTCTTTAGTAATATTTAATGTTTTATCAAGTCGTCATACACAAAATAATGAAATGAGGAATTAAAAACGAATTAATAATAAATCATATTACTCTTTTTTAACATTGAAATGTTATATTTGAATTCGTTTAAAAAATCATTATTAAAAGTTAGATATTTACAATTGTAAATACAAAATTCTTTACAAGAAATATTTTTTCAATCAATTTATGATCGAAATCCAATTAATGTGCAAAAAAAAGCATTTCTCACTTTAAAACAAATATTTAAAGAGAATAAAAATTACAACAACCATCTTAGGATCTAAATTGCCAATCGTTTTTTCAATCACTTTATAATCTAAACCCAATTGATATATACAAAAAGCATTTCTCACCTACTTTAAAACAAATATTTAAGAGAATAAAATTTACAACAAACATCTTAAGAACTAAATTCCGGACATTTTTTCAATCACTGTTTGAGAAAAAACAACTTAATATTTACAACAAAACACCTATTACTATATTTACAATATTCAATTTCACAGTTGTGTACATCAATCGTACATCTTCTTACACATAATGCATTAGAACAAAAACTATATATATATATATATATAGAATTTTAAGAAAATTACAAGCATACTGCATCGTTGAGGGTGATATTTATTTCCTAACTATATACAATATTTACAATCTCTTGAGGAGGTTATAAAGATGCATACTGAAGGCATTCTTTTAAGGTGTCACATCTGGGAATATATTTGCAGGCACATACACACCCCAAATGACTGCTTACAACACACTCACACGCACGTAGACTTCAATGATGGAAATGTTATGCCTCACTGTCAATTTCTTCTTCCTATTTGTAAAATGGCAAGGAAAATTGGATCGAAGACAGTTGTATCAAATTAGTTGTTACTGAAGTTATGTCATGCCTTACAGTTAGGAAAACAGGTAGCAGCAGCGATGATGGTTATACAACAGGTGATACAAACAGATGTAGAGATTTCAGCCAGCTGTAGATAGATGTGATGTTGACTGTGGAACAGGAGGTGCATGTGGTGGTGGTTAGATGGACGTCATTGGCGGTGTGGTGCTGTCAGTTGTGGTGTCGTGTATGAGCTGTATTTATTATGATGCTGTAACTATTGTTAAGGGGAAATAAAAAAATTATTTAGGTATTTTGTAGTGCCCCCAAGGTAAGGTTGATACTCCATCTGCCTCAATCTAGCGCTTATTATACATACCTGACAACACTACCTTGGTTACATGTTCGGTGTAGACTTCATGTGCATGCGAACGGAACTGATAATGGGTCTCCAAATCCATTGTTCAATTTTCGAGGCAATATTGATAATACTCGTACCTGAGTGATTACGTATACATTGCTAATTTGCAACAATATATGTGTAAAGTTTGGGACATAGACCCACAAAATGTGTGATGATGCGACCAGTATATTAATCTTTCATCACCCCGATACAGCCTTAGTTCCCATGAAGGAATTTTTGTGGGTTATCGAGCATGTTACATCCCTTTAGGGCATAGCAGGGCTAAAGAAAGGCAAGGAGAAGGACGTACACGATTTATATACATTACAAAATCATGGACACAAAAATTCCAAAATCAATACAAATATATTGAAGCCCATCTAAACATTATCACCAAGAACAACTTTGCAACTTGATTTGAAAAAAATAAATTTCATCTGTAAATTTTGGTTGCTTGCTACCAACCAGTGAACTAGGGGAAGGAGAGAACACACATACACTGGAACAAACAGAAAAACAACAATATTAGTGTATCCTGAAAAATCACCCAACTTGAATAATCACTCGTGAAATCCCATTAAAAAAGGTAAAATGACTCCCTGAGTTAAGCAAGCACCATTGCAACTTTAAAAGTAAAGTACGCCTGAATATTCTCTAAAAAGTACATAATGGAATACTAATTTCAAGAATACCATTGGGAAGGAGCAAAAACCCTCATTACACTTAACCATGTGCATAAAGGCACTCCATAAAATATCCACTACACACTTTGGCATTAAAAATTCTTTTGGCAAATCGTAGTCCAGGAGACCATTCCTCCAGCACACCAAAAAAAGCACGAATCCACCTCTTACAAACATTCCAATAAAAAATACCACATTGAAAATTAACACAATCAAGACAGTGAAGTAACACTTCCTTAGAAAGATCCACATACACAAAAACCACTAAAAAACACTACTAAAAAGGAAACTCTACCCCCGGCATAACAACAACTACATTCATTGCAACACTTAACTTATGTACTCTTATTATGCGAAAATACATCTAGCATGCTAAAGCCCCGAAGTACGAAGTGGTGTAGACATGATTGATCATTGGCTAGCCCACGCAATTCGAAGAGGAACACTGCACACTTGCTTGGGCTGGGGACGAACATTTATATCCGAAAATGCAGCTCAGGAAGGTTAAGCAGGCAGCAGGAATAGCAGAGAAGTGTATGGAAGGTGCCAGAGAGCGCGAGGCTGAACTCATTGCCAGTAGTAGCCACCAGACAGTGCTCGGCTGCGTCAGGAGTGCCACACGCATCTCTTCAGTATAGCTCAGCGCTTGGAAGCATTCAGATGTGCGCCACAGAGAAAAAGAGGGGGGCAAAGAAAAACAAAGTACCCTTTTTTGCAGCAAAAATATTGCCTCTTCAAATAGTAACCCCTCTTCAAACAAAATAACAGTTCATTAATCTGGGCTACCAAATACAGACAGATCAAATAACCAAGCAGGCTTGCTAACCAAGTTCATTAACGTCATGTAGCTCTGTAAACACACCAATCCCATAATAGCAGAATTTAATCGTACTCCATAAAATCGTAGCCATCATTCATTTCACCATCTAGTGGGACGAAAAATAAATCGTTCCGGCAGGACAACAGTACTCCCATAAAATTGCTTGAGTTTGATAATTGACACGCATGTCAGACTTGAAGCAGGGCTTCAAGCGCATAATTGGATGTATCAAACCGCATCTATAAATCTGGAGTTATTACTTTATAAATATCATCACAAGCAATCTGTATAACACAAAGGAATCTGTATAACAATAGAGGAGGTGCAAGGCCAGTGAAGGAAATTTGGTACACATGTACAGGTATTGAAATTTGTAGAGGGTTAATTTTGAAAGATCAGGAATGGCAACACAAGTGTACAAAGGTTTGTTGAACGCAACAAAACTCTTTGTCATTTCGATTAGAACAAAGTTTTCATCGATAATCTGCCTTGCCTGGAATGTTGGACACCATCAGCTCTGCAGCCCCGTAGATCGTGTCATACCTCGAAAAGATTCTTATGTCCCTTTCCTGGCAGACATTCTGCAATGTTTTACCATAAGCTGAATTATTCATGAGTTTAAAAACTATGTTTCGAATTTGTTCGCAGCCTGAGCATGTTTCCCAACATTAATTTCGATATACGGGACCAGTCATGCCTTCTGCTCAAAGCGCAATACGCAATAAATAGAGTCAAGTTTTGTCAAATACATCAAATAGTGCTGCAGTGTTTCTCCATGTATAATATATTTCTTCCATGGTGTGTCAAAAGAAGTTTCTCATGTGAGCCATTTAGGTGGTATGTCATTTTCTGTGGCCAAAGGCAGATCAGATATTGCATTATGACATTCGTCCAGAAATGATAGATCCACATCCACGAAAAAAAACAAGTGGCATTGTCATTTACCATGTTTTAAAAATCCCATGTTGAAAACACGTCAGCCTCAAACCATTCAAAATTGCCAATCGGAAGCTTGGATCATATTGTATGACTGTACAGCCCATTGACGTCGAAATAGCATATATATTTCGATGCCACACTGGGGTCATAATCCTCATCCATGTAAATATTGTTGACATGCACACATCCCTTCTTGAAACCTGGGAATGTCACTACTAACCCTGTGTTCTACAAAAAGATACATGTCTGGGTCACTCAACAATTCTAGTTACACACATGTCATTGACAATAAAGAGTCCCATGAAAGAGATGGAGCTGTGACATACATGGCAGGGTCAAGACCGTAATGAGCCAAACAAACGGTCCTTAAATTCTCAAAAACATCTGCCAGCAAACAAGTGTCCACATGTATGTAGTGAATGGCATACTGCAGCATGTTTATGCAGTTGAACGCATCTCATGCGGCTTGGGCATGAGAGTAATCCTCATCGCTAATGCCTTCACCTCTCATCACATTATGAAATTCGTCCTTTGGTGGGAGTGATTTGCACATCAGACTTGTCTGGTGACTTAACAAAGTCATAAGGAAAAACTCCCTTTGGTTTTGCCAATTCGAATTGGGTGTTTTTCTGGAAACATTGAGCGGGTGATACTAAATGCACAGGTAGTAAATTTCCTGCCAAAGTTTCCAGAGAGGTGCTCATGAATAGGAATGAATCAATAAAATGTAATTTAAATATTATGGCTTTTTATTGAAATCAGTCCCATTGGGAATTTGTTTGGTAATGCATTTGTATTTCTCTAGGGTCATTCCAAACACTTGAAATTTACCAGGTTTCCGATTACCACAGCTCTTTCAGGTTGCATTACATGACATTCAGCCAAGTGCTTTATGGGAAAGTGAGCATAATAGTTTTGCAGGTTATGAAAAACTGCAGCAAGTTGTCTCCTGGGCAGTCTGAAGTTCAAGTTGCACTTATGATGTACACGACCTCTGATTTTGCCCATCAGATGATCATGATCGACCACAATATCATCTGTACCAAGCTTTTCCTTACAAAAGTGACAACATGTTTGAGCCAATAAAACCCAGCTTTATCAGCAGGAGTTTTTGACTTCGTTGGTACAATTACACTGTAAATTCCTGCAATCCACTTTGTAAGTTTAACTAATTTATTTACTAATTGATACATACAATCAGCACCCACAAACTCAAAATAGTTAGATAAACTTCAATTGTATGAGTAGACCAACAAAATGCTACAAGCATATAGAACATATTGGTTGATTGTAGTTGTATTACTCGTTTCATCATTAGATAAGCAAGTAGACATGGGTCTGAGGCAACTGACTACATCGAAATAGGCGACAAAACCCAATGTTTGCTGTTTACTGTAATCTTTAAATTCCAAGTACTTGTTACCAGTGGTGAAAGTACTGAGAACAGTGTTTTGTTGCTGAAAAGAATAGTATGACTTGCGAATTTCTCCTCACTAACAAAGTACTGGAGGCAACAATTACAAACATGTCTTTTGGTTTGTTTTTTACTCAGCTGACTACCAACCAGCTTTGAAAAATTTCTAATATAGACAAAATGCAAATGAGTGGCATTTCCACTCATGCAAATTGCCAAAATATTCACATGTTTGTAATGATGTACAGGAGAAATACACATGGGTACAATAACCCACCCATGTCCCAAGTTTCATCAATTATATTGCTATCTCTGTCCACCACACAGTAGACATTGATGGAAATAAAATTGTTCTCCTCTAACTTGCAAATACCCTGAATGAATACAGGTGTTGATAACTATTCGTTATTCAAAACCTCGTTAGGTTTTGGAAATGAAGAGGAATGACTGATATTCTGTGTGGCAGGATACAAAGAAGCTACAATGGTGTAGTGTAAACACATTCCCTTTGGGCAGTGTACATCAATACAAGCCTTCCTATAAGCAATCAACTTTGGTAATTTAGTGCATGCAGCACCCGCAGTGTATGCTCTGTATGGAGACACATAGCCATCCATATATGTCAACATTTGCAGACTCTAGCCAGATCCACACACACAAAATCCTCAAGCCAGTTTGTAAGATAAGTAATGATGTCATAATCATAGATTGAACCCACATTAGATGAGTGCAGGGCAGTGAGCGCTTTGCTTTTAAAATAGAAGGTATCTGTAGCACCTTCCTCCACCATGAGAATTTTCAAGCACTTGCCCACTACAGTAACAGATACTCTAATAAGCCGGGGTGATATCAATATTAAGATTAATAAAAGTTTGTTATGGCGCCAAAAAAAAAACAAGAAAATCAGCATCAATGTTAAGCCTATCATTAACTATCCGTGCGGCATTAAGCCTACCCATGAACACTGTAACCAATAGCTCATATGACAGGTTTGGCAAAGGCACCACTGAGGCTGAGGCCTTGGAAAATATATTATTTTCTGGCTCCTAGGTGAAATATCGAAAGTTGGTTGTGAGATGGATGGAGCAATGTCCAAATCACAGGAATTTTCCGAGTCAGATAGGAATAAATCATCCATCAAAAGATCAACCTTTTATTGTTTGGGTGAAGCAGAATACATTTCAACATTTTGACATTGACGATCTCTCTGTGAGTGAATCCGTGCTCGAATCACTTAAGGAGAGATCATCCTGCAAGAGATCAACTCGTGTTCGCTTAGGCGAAGGGACACTGTCACGACAGCTCGCAGTAGGATATCTTTCAAACTGCGATTGAGAATTACTTACATAAATATCTTCAAGCAAACTGTCAATACTTTGCCACTTACATTTACTTATTTTGAATCCTAACTAAATTTTATTTTGTTTCTCTGATATAATAGTTACAGCACCACAATAAATAACTCTGAAGTGTTGCATTGTTATGAAAACAGAGAAAAAGAACCCCACTTTACTCATGCACCACAATGTAGTTGAAATAAAAGTTGTATTACTAACATAAAGGACAACATTATTTATTATAAATAATATTTTATGAGGGAATTAAAGTTATGTGTTGGGAAATGCAGTCGCCTAACATGATGTGTTTACAAAAGATTTCAGGGAGAAGACTATCTAAACCATCGTGGAAAAAGCCAGGTAGCGGATGATCGAGAGTTGAGGGCTTGGGGAGCAATGTGAAAGTCAGGTTACAAGAGCTGAAGAGGGGTGACATTCGGAGCAATGTAAGAAAATAGACAGTGGCCAAGAGCTTGGATTGTGCGCAAGCAAGACAAGAGAATTGAACAAGTTGCAGAAAAATGTCCACACCATACAGTAGGCATTAGTGTCTAGACCTGCTGTCTTCACCTGCCCGCTCACATTCCCTGCTGCGCCCCACCTCGCATTCGCTGCAGTCGACGGTGTGGTGCAGCGAGCTGGGAGGGAGACTCATCACTTCCCCTAAACCCCCTCCCCCCCAGCTCCTTCAGCCCGCGATGCGCATCACCCCTGACTGCCACCTCCAGTAAACACCTCACTTCGTAACCTGGCTCGCCTAGTCTATCTTTACCAGTACATGTTTAGAGCAAGCAGACTGCATTTACAATATTGAAATGTAAACTCGTGCAATTGCATTGAATTTTAAGCCCAGTTTTGAATAACAAAACTGATTTGTTTAAGAGAAAAACTTTACATATTAAATGCAGTTTTTTAAAAATAATGTGTATTACTCAACACCATCAAAAAATATAAGTCGTAGTGTACACTGTCAAAAAAAATAGAAACATATTTTACACCATCAAAAAATATAGGTATTAGTGTACACCATCGAAATGAAAATAGTTTACACCCAAAAAATATTGTTTTTATAAATTTAATAAAGATTTTCATATAAAAATTTATTAGCAAGGGGAATACTGTTTTACACTATATCAATAATAATACTAACTAAATAAATACTCTTAAAACTAAATATTAAACACATTCTACTACTACTACTACTTAAACCTAACAAAATTTTACTCAAAATTTAATTTAAAAACTACTCAACTCTCTGTCTATTCATAAAGATAGAATAACTAACCTAGAATGATTTGTAAAATATTTCGCTACATTCGCAGTTACACAAACAACACATAACCTTGAAAAATTTTAAAACTATTTAAAAATATATGCCCAAACCTCATCATACACATCAAAATATTTAGTTCATTACAAATACTCAATGTCCCTTCATTAATCAATAAAGTCATACTTCTCCAGACAATGACACACAGAGCAGAGAATAGGATCTAGTTATGCGCTCTCTGAATAAACTAGGTATATTCGGCTTACTTTCCTCTCATTTTTTTCTCACTCCATTATTCATGCACACAGTCATAACCAGCACCCACCCTTAAATCTCTCTCTTAAAAACTACTTAAAAAGGAAATAAATAAACAAATATTGTAAACGTGAAAGGATTTATTACGAAAGTTAACAATTTCATTCAAATTCTTCTAGACTTGAAATGAAGTTAATAAAATTTCATTCAAATTGTAAACGATTTCAGTAAAAGATTAAATGATTCTAATAAAATTCCGTCTTTAATGTAACAAAGTTAATAAAATTTCATTCAAATTGTAAACGATACTAAGAAAATTTCATTCAAATTGCAAAGATTTCTACTATTACCGGAAAACGTTACACTAAAATTAATAAAAACTGTGGTACAAATTTAATATTATTGAAAAAACCCTACAATTTTTGTAAAATTTGGTCCCCTTACATAAAGTCTAGTAGCAAAGCTGGTGGTTGAAGAAGATCTCAACCCAAGTCATGCGGGCTGAGCACTAACCTTCTCAGGCAAGCAAGTGCAGTTGTCCCTGCTCCAGCTGGTGGTCGTAATCCCAAGCGAGTTCCGGGAGGATTGTTTCAGCAGGCTAGCGAGCAGGCAGGCACACTGTAAGCTCCAATTCCTTACACCACCGTGGCAGGTGCATAGCAAGTGATGGGTGACAGAAGAACCCAGAAGATGGTAGGAGCCGATGGGCGTGTGGTCAGGTCCCCGAACAAATCAACCCCAGGTAGCAGCTCCGGTGAGCGGATGTGAGGGTGAGACCGGTTCACACGGTTCACGATACTCTCACGCACTAGAGAGGAGCTCCTTGACCCATGAAGTCAGATCAGCAAACAAGCTGCGGGTGGGAGGCCCTATTTATACCCCCATCACTCTCCCTTGTCACAAAATTATATATTTTGTAATTCCCTTTCACAATACATAAAATGAACAAATTACATATTTGAATTGTTTTTAAGTAAATCTTAACCGAATTTAATGTAAATTAAAAGGATTTTAATACATTTTCTGAAATTTAGGGTGTACAAGTTGGAAATTAATGTGTATTCATTCGGTTTTAAGCACTTAGATATGAATTGTGTCCTTATTTTACGATTTTGTATACAATTAATTGTAATTCCAATATAAGGTATTTGTAAGCAGAATTTAATGCAGTTTACTACAATTCAACACCATTTACACCCTTTCACGTTCATAAACGAATATAAAGCTATTGTATATATGTTTAATTATGAGATTCATTCATTATTCCTTTTATGTGTTATGGTGACTGCCTTACATTCATATATATCTTATCTGGTACTCGAACCCAGAAACTAGATTACAATCATACAAGACCTAACCTAGACTCGAACCCAGAAACTACATTACAATCATACATGACCTAACCGGGACTCGAACCCAGAAATTATATTACAATCCTACATGATCTAACCGGGATTCGAACCCTGAAACTCATATGAACCATGACTTAACCAGGATTCGAACCCAAATCCTCCAATTAATGTGTAAACTGACTACACCACGGAAGCTGGCAAAATAATTAAATCTCTTTTTGTGTATTTATGGTGAGTTGTAAAAATAACACTTCATTTTCTCAACAGACATATTTGCCAAGAGACAAGTTCAAATAAAGTTCAATACAATATTTTTATCAAGCTAATAGTTTTGTTTGTTGTCTGGCTTTTTCTTTAAAACACTAGAACGTGTTATAGCAACATAGTTTGATAGAAACCAAACATCTTTGAAGAATCTCTCTCTGTTAAGATATTTTTATTCCCTTTTCCTCTCTTAAGAAAAGTAGTTCACAGTTGTATTGGGATTCTATAAATAATAGTAAAAATGAATTTCAAGACATAAATTTATTGACAAAAATGTATACAAACACAGCTTGTTTTGCAAATTTTCAAAGAGAAATCTTTCTGTTATACTACACAGTGTTCGAAAACACACAAGTAAATATAGGAGACTACGCAAGTTATAAAATCATTTATATAATATATACACCCAGCATTAAACAAGCAAGTACAAGTTGCTCCAAAATTTATATTCAACCATTTTAACACTAGCAAATAAAGAATATCACAAAACATATTAGACTGTTATTTTAAAAATATATACAAATACAGATTGATCCAAAAATTGAGTTACGATATTTTAACACAAGTCAGTACAGGTTGATTCAAAATTTATACAACATTTTTATTTAAAAAAACAAATATTTTTATAAACTGTTAGCAACTTCTGTAAGCAAAGTTTCCATTTATTTTCTTAATATTGGATCCAGTTCCCCTTCTTGAACTCTGCTTTCAAGGAGGAAGCATTTCTTTTAACCTGTCTGTTTGTACACATAAGTCTTTACATCCTGGAAAAAATAAAATGATACTTTCAACCAAGTGTGAGTATGTTTCAGCATAATGTGAGTGTACATCTTCGATACTGGATGGAAGAGGAGTTGTTTAAGTCATGTAAAAAAACAGGAAATTTCATGCTATCAATGTATTGTTTCCATTCATGGCTTTTTTTGTTTCCTAGCGGAAAATAAAATACTTTAAAATGAAATACACTGTCGCAAGTCTCCATAAATTCACAGAGAAGATGGTTACACCTTAGTTAGTAAGTTAAGTTAGACTTTCCTGGTTCGAAACTGATGTATTGGTTTCTGGGATAAAAATACGTAATGTTATGTGCTTGCTATCCAACACCCGATTGAGAACAATTAGCAAGGAACACTATATATCTATTGATAAAATCATTACTAATGATTAAAGTTAAAATGTGTTTGAAGGCTAGATTTTATTTTTGTTTATTTGATTGCTCGATGCAGATGACATATTGATGAAACAAACCCAGTACGAGATGTGTAACCAGACTTGTTTTTCTGATAATGATATAAAGATTATCATAACATTTTTCGAAATATTGATAGGGTAAAAAACATTGACTGTATAATAAATAAGATGTTTCACACATGTTTCTTCTTTGTGAAATGTTGTTACAATACACTTGGCCTTAAGCTTATGGTTTCGATCTACTCTGTGCAGTCTGTACAAGTTTATAAGACATTTCGAACTGTTTCAGTTACTTAAACTAGAGTCAAAACTACATGTTTTAGTATGTGCTGACAAGGATTCAGAGAAATATACATACATTTGAAATTAATATCTGACTTACGCATTTCCTTAACAATAAAATATGAATATGCTAAACTATAAGTTGCAGAATACAAACCTTTATAAATAAACTCATGCTTGCATATTGGAGAGAACATTATTCAGAATTAGCCACTTTAAATGCATATAAATTACACATTGACGGGGAACTAAACCTCTTTGTTCGAAAATAAAATTGTGTATGTCCCCATTGCAGATCTCCTTCCAATGGATGATGATTCCCTGGGGAGGTCTGGTGAGTTCGTAGGCGATTACTCCTTTTCCACAATCCTCTTCAAGCTCTTCAGTAAGATTGGCAATCATCAAATCTTCTAATGTTGGTGGTAAGTCACTTTCGAAGTAAGATATTTCACAGCACAATCATTGCATTCTATTCCTTCACCAAAGCGAGTGCCGAGACTGTTACCGAAAGTGTAGCACCAATGTTCTATAACATTGCAGACTTGAACTTGTAAAATACCATAATATAGCTTAAATAAAACTCTTCTGTAACCTATTTGCAGGACCTTGTATATGTCTATAGGGTTGAAGATACTAGCCATGACTGACAAATTAATAGTAAACAGTCTCCCTTATATAGTCAGGTTTGATGTCATTTAAGTATTCTTACTAAGCCAAACTTTGCAATTCCGCATGCCACACAGAGAAGTTAATTCTTGGTTCCCTATATACATAAAATGTTCCTTGTCTTTACATTGTTCGCTCCACATGGTAGTAAGAGAACAACAACTACATTCCTTCTGCATGATGTATTTGATTTTATTGTAGGACGTGCATTTCGTTATGTGTGCACGTTGAGCTTCAAATGCTATTTGACTCTCACTGCAAGGTAGCTTGTATCAGGACACAAATTATACATAGGACAAAAACTTCGCCCATAGCAAAAATCGAAAACTTTTAAAGTATATTCAGGACTGATTAACAAGAAATGCCTATGTTCATCTCAATTGCACATCTGTATCTGTAGTGCAGTATCTTCTTCAATTCAAAACTACACTCGTCTGTAATCTGGAGTAACACTGGCATAAGGAAGTGATGAGTCGAATTTCTCCTTCATAACTGAAGTTGCGGTGTACTGCACTTTTCTCTCTCTCTCTCTCTCTCTCTCTCTCTCTCTTTGTATACTGAGATTTTATTCCAATTTGAGATAATATTAGTTATTTAATAATAACTTGGTTAAATAAAATTTACAGACACAAACATTGCTGTCCCAAACCTCACAGTCCCACTATCCACAAGGTGACCTTTGAAGGCGGCTACTATGTTCTATTTACGTTATGTGTTCGTTATTATTACATGTTCAGTCCACAAAGTAGGGCTGTAATAAAACTCTCTACTCAATTGATATTTTATTTGTCTAAATCCTGGTTCCTTGGTTAATTCTTCATTTGCAGTTTTAAAACATAGGTCTCCAGAAGAACAAGGCAGGTCGATGTCAGGTCTTATATTAAAACCCGAACATCCATCTTCCTCATTTCACAGAGCTCGTTCTTGATACTTATTTCCTGCGAAACTTTGTGTAAAGCTCCAGTGTTCATATCCATTGCACATCTGGAATTGGAAGTACAAGTTTAGAGACTTGAACCATACTTTCTTGTAGCCTGGAGTAATACTGGCATATGTCTTCTCTGGGTTAAATTTCTCCATGTAAAAGTCTTATGCAGGTCTGGAACAAACCATTTTTCGAAATTATTATCTTTTCATGTAGGTAGGATGTTGGTACAAAAACTCTCTTAAAGATTTGATTTTACATTGTGAACAATTTTTTTTTCTTGCAATGTTTGGTATTAATTGAATTAATACTCAAACAGTCATGATGTGTTCTGATATTTAAAGCTACTGCATTTGTTAAACTTTTTAAAATTTCCTTCTGCATTTTTCCAAGCACATATACTGGATAGTCTTCGAGGATCGCATTGTTCACATATTGGAAATGATCTTTGTAAGCTAGAGCACCATAGTCCCATTTTAGATCATGTATGTCGTAAGTCTGTTCCCGAAACATCATTTTAACTTAAGGTTTTAGAGTATACCAAGGTCTGGGAAATTTAAAGCACAATACTTTAGAGTCATCAGCATAGGTTGAATAGGAAATAGCAATCTCCTTAATTACAAAGGAGTTGTCTTGATAGTTTTCGAAACCTTGTGCATAGCACATTATTTCTTTTTACACTATGTACAAAAGTCTCCATTCATCTTATTTATAAAATATCAGTAGTCGCCTCGGAATCCACTTCATCAATCCCTGAATCGTCCATTACTTCATCTGAGAAAATTCTGGCTTCAATGAGCTCTTCCAGCCTGTGAGACATACAGTCCCTCTGCATATGTTGATTATTTCCATCATTAGTAAAGGCAGGCATTCTGTGAGGCAGTCTTCACATAACAAATAAGACACAATATCACCATCAGCTCATAAATGTTCAGGAAGGAACAGATATAATGGATTTATATCGTGATAAACTCTTTTGGCAGCACCCATAATAAAGAACAGTATAAACTCAATAAGGTTTACACCTTTCCTTATGCTAGCATAACATTGAATAATTTAATACATTCCCCATCACAATCATCACAACAGTGGCCATCATGCATTATACCTGATGCGGAGAAAGATGTTTCCCCCTGTCGATTCTATGTTGTAGATCTAGATGATGCAGTGGACTGTTGGTTGTGTATATGTCTGGCGCTGTTTTAAGTGTGGATGCCTGGCATTGTTGTACACATCTGATGGTGTTCTCAGTGTAGATACCTGATGTAATAAAAGTGATGGACACCTGGCATCGTTTTCAGTGTGGATGTTTTGAGTTGTAGTAGACATGATGGATGCCTAAGTCTCACTACTGCTAATGCAATGCACATACATGCATGCACATGACGTGACCTTGGTAGTTGAAAACTTAATACTGAGAAAAAAATTTATTTGTTCCTCCATATACATATATGGATTTAAAATGGCTGCATTTTTTCCTTTAAATTTGCTTCAATTTGGATTGTTTTTAGAAAATAACATGACATTTAACATATTTCAGCTTAGATAGCAGTCATTTCAGGCTGGTTTCGTGCTATTTCGTTAATATTAAGTGGAAATAGTAGCATTTGTAAATAAAATAAGTTTATATTTGTTCAAATATACACATTTTATGCTAGACGGTATAGTAGAAATCCAAGGCTGGGAAGCTTTTGAACTGAAACTTTTGTTATAAGTACATTTTAGTGTCGTAGAGAAGTCTACACATAAAACACATATTTTTCTCGGCTAAATACATATATTTAAAACAGTTTGAATACTTGAATATCTATGCACATCTTGTGTTTTCCATCATAATAGATGAAACTTAGGTAAATGGAATGATACTTGTTTGAAAAATGGTGTTCTTCAACTCTCCAAATATTTAGTGAATGAAAATATCTTTTGTAGTTAGTTATAGTTTCCTAGACTAACTGTGTGATTTTAAAATGTATTGTAAGTTTACAGGATTAAACTTAAAAAAAGATTCTTAGGAATGGTTTATATATTGTGATTAAAACTTATTGCATTAAAAATCATTTCTTGGAATTAAAATTTATTTTAACTTCAGGGAAATAATTTCATCATCTGGACTTTGGCAGCAAAATTTTATTTCGCTGGAAGTAAGCCATCCCTTGGGTCTCGAAAAATACGAGAACCGAGTTGAGGAGGAGAGGAGCCTAGCCCAGGTAGTGCTCCAGCTAGGTGAAAACACGTTCTGAACTGGAGGTGGAGGGAGGATGCATAGTGGGTGCAACGAACCTCTCATATCAGACAAAGACACATTCTGGATTATGGAGTAGGATGACTGGAGGGGTGTAGGGGGTGTAGCCCAGAACTTTCAACTGTCCTTACTGGCTGGTGCCATCTTTAGTTCAATGACATGCCTTGCCATGGATACATCACTCTCTCCACTGAAACACCTCTTCCAATATCACCGGTCATGGCGTTATTCAACCAGGGTCCTGTGCAATGATCAAAGGGATAGCAGACGAATGGCCAGCAGGCTTTGGAGAGCCTAGGCATATCATACACCTGACTGCTAGCCATGATTCACGTTAAGCCATTTTTATATGCTCCGGGTTCAGATCTCGCTTGACATATCTGCTCACAATCTTTGTACCAATATTTTTCGAAATATATTTCGGTACTTTTTATAAGCATTAATGTACCAGGGAAAAAAAATTTGTGTGTTAAGACCAGATCAATATACTGTGTATGTGTTAAGTAACTTAGTAATGGTTTTCTTCGAGGAAGTTTTGTATACTCAAACCGTTCGGTTACATCGTGATTATATTTTCTCATTAAGTATGTGCGATTTCCATTTTTAAGTTAATCTTCATCATAATTATACCATCGGATATGACATGAGCCGAACCTCTCTCTAATCTTAAATAGAAGTTAAATGTGAATTATTCTTCTTCTTACTATAGGAATATTTATTCGCAGCGGTAAATCAGTTTTCTTAATACATTGTTAAATAATGTGAGTGAATTATATATTTATTTTAATTCAAGTAGTGTAATTTATAAATTAGTACATCCATCATAAACAAAATTTTTATCCATTCACATAGTTGCGTGTTCTGCTCGCTTTTCGTTTAGTTGCTATTTCATAAACATTAGAAATGTTTCCTTCATTTACGAGTTTTCCCATAATTTCAACTCAGTTGCCTGCCAGACACCGACAGTGCTCCACATCTATAGTCAAGCTCTCGACACAGCTTATAAGTCGACATAAGTACTATGCAGAACTCATCCGTACAACAGACTCCACAATGAACGGACATGTTTTAAAATCATTTAAGGTACAAATGAGAGGGTGATATACGCGTATGTCTGTTACACTATTGTGTGTGGTTAAAATTTCATTCGTAAGGAGATAGGATATGCTTCATGTATAATTCAATATGCGAGTTTGGAAATTTTTAATTGTCCATGTTAAGTGGAACTGCTTTACCATTCTGTATTGTTAAAAGTTGTCTGTTGTAGTGTATTCAAATCAGTTCTTAGTAAGTTTGCGTATTTCTAATATGTGCTTTATTACATCTTGAAGTTATCAGAATGGGTGGTAAACAAGTTTTCTAAGGAAATATTAATTCATAAACATAATTTTGGTCCATTCATGTAGTTGTGTCTTCAACTTGGCCGCAAGATCCACGTCTATAAGTAATTTCTTGACTGACCTCACTGCTGGACAGAAATTTTTTAAAATCATTTAAGGTACAGGTAAAACTGACAGCCATCATGATAGTCACGTACTTGTGTTCATTTGCCTTTTAAATAATTTCAAAACGCGTATCTAATCAGATGGGGTAGACTTCATTTTAAATAAAATATAACATCTTTAAAGCATTCATTCTCTGATCTCCCAAACCCAACAGACGTATATTAAAACCCTTTTATTTCTTTCCACAGCTGTGCTCCTTAATTTGTTTTTCCTGTGTGACATTTAAACACTCCTACATTTCTCTAATGTAATACATTACTGCTTTTATTCTTTTTGAATATTCATAGCTTACATGGTGTAAATATTATCTTTCAACGTCACCTATATCCCAATAGCGCCTACAAGACATAAAAAAACTTTTATGCCACTTTTGTGCCAAACTCAACACATATTTACACCTTCCCCAGCACATCACACCTCATCGAGTGCCAGTCATCGTGCTTGCAACATCGGTCTCACTATGTACACCCCTTCCCCAACTCACCACACCTCAGTACAACACCAGAGCTCCAAGGGTAGGGAAGTGACAGGGATGCTCCCCACCCCAAAAAAGAAAGAAATAAAATAAAGTACATCAAACTATACACTTATCACAATTTTGATTAATTCAGTGAATTAAATTTATTGGACCAATCCATCAAAGTTTCATAAAAATTATCCGATTACCCGAAAAAAATTGGCTGGGATTAACATCGAATTAAGGATTAACAAAAAATGAAAAAATGAGCAAGAAAATTCTACAAGCATTATTTTTAACTATTTTCACAATTATTTTCTTTGAATAAATTTAATGTATAAAAGTAAATAGTTGTGGTGGTAAATATATAAGAAAATTTTTTACCTTTTGCCTCGCCCTCAACCCTTTACAGACTGAACTTTCAAGAACTCAACTGAGCAGAACACAGAAGGGTGAATGTTGACGTCGGTGTGATTGTAGTCTCGGATCAAACTCAACTTACACAATGTAGACCCACCAAGATAGCAATTACAATAGCGTGATTGCAAACTGTAATTTAAAGAGCAGAATTTTTCATAAATCTTAAAAACTGCAAATATGTTTCCAACCTTCCATAATGATACTTAAAACATTACCTTGGCCACGATATTGGACAACGTTACACAATATTCTAAACTTCATTACATTCTTCCCCAAAATTAAACTTTGATAAAACTTACATTGACTAGAAGCAGTAATACCTCGGATACGACTAAATATTTCGTATAGTAGTGGTAGAAAGAACGAAAATGCTAAAACATTTATGAATCTAACAGTACCCAACATTTCAAAAAATTCGATCACTACGATTGCTTCCTATAAGTTGGTTAACACATGTTACTTAACCGGTAATATTTGGTCAACAACAAGAATATTTGAAACAAAACTGGCAGGCTACTAAAAATTGCAAAATTTATAACACAAACTACCAGTTTACTAGTGCCCCTGTTAAGCGTATTCTTTCAATTGTATTTTACATCTACATTTTTCAACAGTAAAATAATAAAAAATACGAGGACTGATTCAGAAGTAAAAGCAAATATTGTGTATCTCCCGAAAATGATCCAACACAGGAAATGTAGAGCCGCCCAAATATCTTCACTCAGTCAACATAACACGGGTTCACTCGGCAATCGGAGTGTTCATACTGGTGCGGTAAACTGATGTAGCTCTGTTGATCAACCCTTCACCTCACCGAGACCTGGTTGACGCCAGACAAAACTTTCTGAATAGTGGCTGCATACATTGTGGTATTCCGTGGTTCTTCAAAAAGAATCGCCACAGTTAAGAAAGTGCCTATTGTTGTAGCTCAATTAATAACGAACTCTTGTTCATGAGACGAAGAGCGTGTCGTCTCATTGGTTTTGCGCAGCTACCGTGAGTAAGGCAGGCATGGTCGTACTGGACCAAACTGCATTTTTTTGCACATGTGTGACCTTTAAAAGTGTATTTTTGCACAAGCGTGACCTTTATAAGTGCATTTTTGCACAAGTCCTTAATGTTGCAGTTCTTGCACATGGATTTTTCCACATCCGGTGACCTCGAAAATTCATTTTCGCATTTCTGGTGCAAGAGTGTCACAAGTGCATTTTCGCACTTCTGGTTCGATGCTTGGTGAGTGCAATTTTGAATTTCTGTTTTTCCCGCGTCGATAATTTCTTGTTTTTTTCGGATTTCGAGTTCAGAGGTCACCTAGGACAACGTCAAATGTCAAGGTCAAGGTTACCTAGATCCAATATATGTTGGTCGTTTGACCGGAATGACAGAGCAAGAAGTCGGAGTCGAAGATGGCGGCCAGAGTATTCTGAAGGATTTTTCTGGTAAAGCCCTTTTTGCAGCTAGGCAAAACGGGAAACTTTTAGTTGATTTTTGGGTTAAATAATTGTTTTCTAGAGTGATCTTGCGGTTAAAACAAATGATTTTGAGTGAAAATACTTATTTTGAGAGAAAAATTCGAAAATGTTGGAATGCGAGATGGCGGCCAGAGCCAGAGAGCCTGACCCTAGGACCCTTGTCATTAACCAACTTTTCCCTACTACCCACGTGTTCAGAAACATCCCCGCTTAGCTAGTTGTCAACGTTAGCAGACGTTGCAAAAGTTGTGGGTTCGAAACTCGCTCGTGACTTTAGGTTTTTTCCCCTACATGATAACGAAAACTGTTTATTATACGTAGAGCCATTCAAATCTTAAGTTACGCCAACCAAATCCTACGTCTGTGGCAACCAAATATGGACAACAAAATATATTTGCTCAGCAACAAAATATTTAACTGTCCCTATTCAAACAGTTAATCTGGTTGCGCCAAATAAACTTTGTTTTATTCAACAAAACCTTTTTCTCGGTGCTAGCGACAGACGTGCAGCAATTTCCGGAAGAAAAAAACCTGTGGTTAAGTGCTGGAGCCTCAGCAAACGTAAAAATGACGACTGTGCTATTGTCCTGTAAGACATGTGCTGCAGGAGCTCACATCGAACCAAGCAACAATAATATGAAATATCTACTTTCTATGCACTTTTTGTTTTCTTCTGCCACATCTAAGATGAACATTGCCATGGGCATAATCACTTTGCTAATGCAGCGGTCAAGTAAAACTCTGAAATTATTTGAAAAATAAACGTAATTTTTTTTTCTTCCAAATTTGCTAATATTTATACATACGTCTATCAAAAATAAGAAAACAAATGATATAATTAAACTATTCACAAATGTTTACCTAATTTCAAGTTAAAAGACTGGAACTACTTTATCTCCATCGTTACCAACTTCATTGAGCGCTTGGGTAGTCAGCGTGCCCGTCGAAATACACGCAGGAAAGGGCAGTGACATTTTTCTAAGGTTGACTAGGAAAGTGCTCAGGTAGCCGTGCACAACATAACACTGCCACTCACATGTGACTACTGGATATATACACTAAATATGAGGCAGACCGAACCTTATTCGTCTTCTGCGCATGTCCCAACATTCACCTACCCCATTCCTACACATCTGACATAGTCACAAGGTCAACAGTGATTAACGTGTTTATTTATATTTTGGTTTCTAAGTGACAGCCTCTATTATATTAAGAACATACATTTACCAGTTGGAACTTAATCAAACTGCATCACGAATTGGCTAGAACCAGTATACAAACATTAAAGAGCTCTTGTTTATTCAACAGTGTTGTAAACTCAAACCCAATCCACGCCATTTTTGCTAGACGTGCTGGCAGAAAAGCAGTTCAATGTCGTGACACGGAGACTGGTTGTGCGCAGCTAGCGAGGTCCCTCTACCTCATCTTTAGTCTACGACTGGAAACGCATCACGTGGTCTCATGGATCACTTTCCCAACTGACGTGGAGAGTCTGCGTGTGAAGAAAGCACAAGTCCCGCATGTGAACCAATGACAAGCTGAGGGTATGTAATGGCAGGCCGTGTGTTCAGCTGGCTTTCATCAGTGCTTCTCGTAGTTTACAAACGTCTGTGTGTGACTGACAAGTGTGTATCATTTCAAGAGAATTAAATATAATCACATCCTGATTATTTCTGCCTCTTCCAAAAATGCAATGTGTCTCACACACTTCAAGAGTCACCTAATTATGGGTAGAGGAACACTCAACTGAATTTAGAGTTATTTCGGTTCTGTATTAAGGTACGAACATGTAGAAAGATGGTAAGTGAGCACACTTAAGCTTGCGCTTGACAACGCTTGTTTCCACCACTTGAAATGCTTATGGGCCACCATGTATTTAAAGGTAGAAATAAACGCAGCTTGCCGATAGATTATTTCGAGACGAGATCTCTCCGTGTAAGAATAAGCAATTGCGATACTTAAGAATTATGAAAACGTATTTACTTACCATCTTATCTTATTTATCTTATCTCATTTATCTTATCTTATTTACTTATCTTATTGTCATTCCAGATTTTATCAATATGTTTTCTGTTTGGCGTGTCCTTTACTCCTTTGTCCCAAATAGCCCATTAGTCCTTTTTCTGTAAATTAGATAAGTAAAGTGAACTATTTGATTAACATCGGAGTTATGGTAATAAAATGATGATGGAATAAAAGTAACACCGAACAACCGGAACAGCTTCATAGCGCCGAGAAAAATGTTTCTATCGTAGTTAGCTTGTTGGCGCTGGCAGTCAGTGCTTACAAGTTCTGACACACTGTCTCTACGGGCGAGTGCAATTGAACCAACGCTCAAGTTCTATTGCGCCGATTCGGCAGTTCTACGAGATCTACAACATACTCCAGACAAGACCAAGTTGTGTTTTCTACACTGTAAATGGCAAGACATGTAATTTCTACTTGATCTTGAAGGTCCGGTATGACGCCATTTTGATATGCTGTACGGACAAGTATCCCAGCATTAATTAACCACTACTTTCACTAACAAAAATGCCCTTGAACTGAGTCTCGTGTTTTCCTGAGTTTAATGGGAGGAATATTATCCAACATTTTAAATCATTTTTCTGAAAAAGTACAATTTTTGGAATTTTTATTTTTAATCTGAGGAGACATTTCAAAGTTTTTCTCGCACTTTGTCAATGGCCATAAGTACACCTTTGAACGGCCACTACCCAACACCAGTAGAATAGTTTTCTTAACTCTCAGTTGCTATTGCCATCCAGGGTGTTTAAGACTACTTTCCTCTCAGCATTATTAAAGTGAACACTGAAAAAAAAACTACCTTATTAAAATTGTATATGCTCAAACTAGAAGTGATTTGGTACGTCCTTGTAGTATTGAGATAATTCACCCTATTCCTCTGAAGCTATTGGCTATTGTCCTTGTCTGAAAGTAACTAGGTTTTGGTACGTCCTTGTAGTAGTGAGATGCTTCACCCTATTCCTCTGAAGCTATTGCCTATTGTCCTTGTCTGAAAGTGACTAGGTTTTGGTACGTCCTTGTAGTATTGAGATGCTTCACCCTAACCCATTTCTCAAGCTATTGCTATTGTTCTTGTCTGAAAGTGACTAGGTTTTGGTAAGTCCTTGTAGTATTGAGATGCTTCACCCTAACCCTTTTCCTCAAGCTATTGGCTATTGTCCTTGTCTGAAAGTGACTAGGTTTTGGTACGTCCTTGTAGTATTGAGATGCTTCACCCTATTCCTCTGAAGCTATTGGCTATTGTCCTTGTCTGAAAGTAACTAGGTTTTGGTACGTCCTTGTAGTAGTGAGATGCTTCACCCTATTCCTCTGAAGCTATTGGATATTGTCCTTGTCTGAAAGAAACTAGGTTTTGGTACGTCCTTGTAGTATTGAGATGATTCACCCTATTCCTCTGAAGCTATTGGCTATTGTCCTTGTCTGAAAGTAACTAGGTTTTCGGTACGTCCTTGTGGTATTGAGATGCTTCACCCTATTCCTCTGAAGCTATTGGCTATTGTCCTTGTCTGAAAGAAAACTAGGTTTTGGTAAATCCTTGTAGTAGTGAGATGCTTCTCCCTATTCCTCTGAAGCTATTGGCTATTGTCCATGTTTGAAAGTGACTAGGTTTGGGTACGTCCTTGTAGTAGTGAGATGCTTCACCCTATTCCTCTGAAGCTATTGCTATTGTCCTTGTCTGAAAGTGACTAGGTTTTGGTACGTCCTTGTAGTATTGAGATGCTTCACCCTATTCCTCTGAAGCTATTGGCTATTGTCCTTGTCTGAAAGTGACTAGGTTTTGGTACGTCCTTGTAGTATTGAGATGCTTCACCCTAACCCATTTCTCAAGCTATTGGCTATTGTTCTTGTCTGAAAGTGACTAGGTTTTGGTAAGTCCTTGTAGTATTGAGATGCTTCACCCTAACCCTTTTCTCAAGCTATTGGCTATTGTCCTTGTCTGAAAGTGACTAGGTTTTGGTACGTCCTTGTAGTATTGAGATGATTCACCCTATTCCTCTGAAGCTATTGGCTATTGTCCATGTCTGAAAGTGACTAGGTTTTGGTACGTCCTTGTAGTATTGAGAAGCTTCACCCTAACCCATTTCTCAAGCTATTTTCTATTGTTCTTGTCTGAAAGTGACTAGGTTTTGGTACGTCCTTGTAGTATTGAGATGCTTCACCCTAACCCTTTTCTCAAGCTATTGGCTATTGTCCTTGTCTGAAAGTGACTAGGTTTTGGTACGTCCTTGTAGTATTGAGATGAATTCCACCCTATTCCTCTGAAGCTATTGGCTATTGTCCATGTCTGAAAGTGACTAGGTTTTGGTACGTCCTTGTAGTAGTGAGATGCTTCACCCTATTCCTCTGAAGCTATTGCCTATTGTCCTTGTCTGAAAGTGACTAGGTTTTGGTACGTCCTTGTAGTATTGAGATGCTTCACCCTATTCCTCTGAAGCTATTGGCTATTGTCCTTGTCTGAAAGTGACTAGGTTTTGGTACGTCCTTGTAGTATTGAGATGCTTCACCCTATTCCTCTGAAGCTATTGGCTATTGTCCTTGTCTGAAAGTGACTAGGTTTTGGTACGTCCTTGTAGTATTGAGATGATTCACCCTATTCCTCTGAAGCTATTGGCTATTGTCCTTGTCTGAAAGTGACTAGGTTTTGGTACGTCCTTGTAGTATTGAGATGCTTCACCCTAACCCATTTCTCAAACTATTGGCTATTGTCCTTGTCTGAAAGTAACTAGGTTTTGGGACGTCCTTGTAGTATTGAGATGCTTCACCCTATTCCTCTGAAGCTATTGGCTATTGTCCTTTTCTGAAAGTAACTAGGTTTTGGTACGTCCTTGTAGTAGTGAGATGCTTCACCCAATTCCTCTGAAGCTATTGGTTATTGTCCTTGTCTGAATGTGACTAGGTTTTGGTTGTGATCCTGCCCGCATACAAAGTGTAGGCGCATCGTTCGAGCATCTACGGAGGTTGTAAGTAAACAGTGTTTGTTGCCTTACAGCCAGCAGAGGACCGGGCTACAGTTACTACCCTACAGTTTGTAACCATATCCGTTATAAGTGTTCATATCTTAATATTTACCTACACATTATAAATCACCTCACAAACGTAAGAGGCATGACATGGCAGTCATACATGGGATGGATACTGCGCAGTAGGCATGTACACTCTACTGAACAGCCAGGCAAGCGTTCTAGCTTAGTAAAATGACTTGCAGTGATCTATGTTCCCAGGCCTAACACAGTGTCATATGCAGATTAACCTATTATGATTGTGTATTCATCCTTAGACTCACCATTTATTGCACGGAGTATTGTTGTGCCGTACACCTACATGCCCAGTGTTTCCTAGGGGTCCCGGTACATTCACTATATATGTCCAGTGAATCCTAGGGGTCCCGGTACCTTCACTATACATGTCCAGTGTTTCATAGGGGTCCCGGTACATTCAATATACATGTCCAGTGTTTCCTAGGGACCCGGTACCTTCACTATACACGTCCAGTGTTTCCTAGGGGTCCCGGTAGCTTCACAATACATGTTCAGTGTTTCCTAGGCGTCCCGGTACTTTCACTATACATGTCCAGTGTTTCCTAGGGTCCCGGTTCCTTCACTATACATGTCCAGTGTTTCCTAGGGGTCCCGGTACATTCGCTATACATGTCCAGTGTTTCCTAGGGGTCCCGGTACATTCACTATACATGTCCAGTGTATCCTGGGGGTCCCGGTACATTCACTATACACGTCCAGTGTTTCCTAGGGGTCCCGGTACATTCACTATACATGTCCAGTGTTTCCTAGGGTCCCGTTACATTCACTATATATGTGCATTTCCAATCAAACCGCTCATCTACATATATGTTTCACCAGTGACTGCCTGCTCTGCATACGTTACATGGTTATTTGACTTGTGACTGTGGGGTGAAGAAAATGTTTGGTGCCAACGTAAGGGCTATTTACCTACATTACAACATTGCATATGTGAGGTGCTGTTGTGAATCTGTTTGTCACATATTGCATGTTCCGTAGTTTATTTGACTTCCCAATGTGTTTGCTACGTTACGTTTCACCGCGAATTCCACATCAATAAACAACACAATCAAAAAAAATTCTTCCAATCACACGATATTCTTATCGTTTATTATATTCACTTAACAAATATATTTAGTGTTCGCCGCGGAAGCATTGAAAATTTGATATTGAAATACAGGTACATACGTAAAAACATTTTATTATAACTAAAATTAAAATCAAATGTGTAATATATTTACAAAGAGACAAACACACACACACACAATGCGTAAATGTAAATTTAAAATCACCAAGCCAAATAGATACAGCCCACACTAAAAATGTTTCAGTTTAATTATACAAACGGGATATTATTAACAATATATATTAATTTGTTTTTTCCACATCCCGATCTGTCAGTGGTTCATTAGCTAGGAACAGAGATCTCACCCCTAACACCATATTATTAATTAAATATATCGACCAGCATTTCCCAACGCCCAATCATAATTAGTGACAGATCAACCAACTATGTAACCCAAAACTCCAAATACCCATAAAAAAATTTAAAATAACTCATAATATTTTGATGTAATATCATACTCTGACAAAAAAAAAACCAGGCCAAACAGCTATTTCTACGTATTCTTGTCACATGGTATCCCAAATACATAAACAAACCGTAACATCAGTCATTACCTACACCATAACGACTATACTAAACACATCATGCCATACCTTACAAGACAACAAGGCGATCATATATGAATTCCTTTGAAATAATCCAGCGAATTACTCTGATAAACTATTTCATCATGTAATAGCAGAATACACATTTAAATAATACCAGCAACCATACAGTATACCATAGTCAACGATCCACCGTTTACGAAATCACTCTCCAATACACCATATCACCAAACCAGCAATTCAAACGTTCCAGCAGAAAAACATAATAAACATCAATACTCGCAATCCATACCACATCACACAACTCATTTGCACAAACCATACCATCCATTCGCAAATCCCTTACCATAAAACATTACTAGAAAAACTAACATACCACACAGACAAGACATAATAAACATTGAACCATTCATTACGACTGGCATTACCAACATTCCACACAGACAAGACATAAGAAACATTGAACCATTCATTGCGACTGGCATTACCAACATACCACACAGACAAGACATAAGAAACATTGAACCATTCATTACGACTGGCATTACTAACATACCACACAGACAGGACATAAGAAACATTGAACCATTCATTACGACTGGCATTACTAACATACCACACAGACAGGACATAAGAAACATTGAACCATTCATTACGACTGGCATTACCAACACACCATATGAACAGATTTATCAATCTAATGGCACCCATCACTCATACTATCACAACATTCCTATCAAACACACACACTCTCTCTCTCTCTCTCTCTCTCTCTCTTTCTCTCTCTCTCTCTCTCTCTCTCTCTCGAAATTCACTGGGCTAAACTAAGTTCGTTAAGGGATGGAGATCTTAATTAAATAGAAGGGTTAATTATAATTCCCTAGTTTTATTCACATTAACTACAAACAAAGTTAACTCAACATCTCACAATAAATTATTTATATCACTTTCTGTTCGCCATTAATGACTCCAATTAATACAATTTATAATCAAGTTACCTCAAAGAAATCAGTGAAATTAAATCATTAAAGATCAGTACCAATAGACAGTGTATCAAAACCCATTCCATTATGTTATAAATTATGTGTCCATATTTGACAGTTCCATTATTAACAATAAAATACGTATTACATGTCTACTTAGTCCCACCTCAGTTCAGTCCATGTCCCGCCAGTCCGCAATGTTCTAGAGTACTCCAAGCGCCCTCACGCACAGTAGACTTCACTCGTCGGGTTTCACATCCTCTCGTACATTCACACAAAGAACACTCGTCCGTCGCCATCGTCTCGTACTTCACTTCGCTCGCGTACTGGCCAGATGGTCTCCGCCAAAGACTCCTGCTGGCAGCTGGACCGCAGCTATATATATGTTCTCTAGCTCACTCGCTGCGCCGAGCGTCCTAATTCCCGGAATATTCTTGCGCTTCCTGTCGGCTTCTTCAGCGGGGGGGGAGGAGGAGCTGTGACGCAAGCAAGTCTCGCCACTGTCAGTTATTCGCAGTCTTCCCGGAAACGGGGCAACCAGGCTGCGAGCGCGTCGTTCCAGGAAGAGGGGAGGATCGAGGTGGGTCACACCCACAGCACCGGAGAGCCTCCCGGCGCCAGCTGCAGCGCGTAACAATATCATACAAGACACGTGCTTCTAGTAAATTGCATATCAACTCCATCACATCGTAGAAGTTCGGAACTCAGTACTACTATCAAACATTCGCACTATACTCCACCATCAGTTATTAATAAACGATTTATAGTAAAAACGCCATTGTTTTTTCCATCTAATGTTAGGATAATCGAATAAGTTGTGAATATAGAAATTATGCTCAATACTTGATTTCAGACCATCAGCGAGACATACTTCATTTTCCAACAGATACGATCTCATACACCATAACTACTGTCAATACGATTGCTACTGAGGGTGAATAACATTTGATACTTTACTGAAGTCATGCAATTATTTCTATATACATATTCACAATAACCACGAATAAGTACTAGGAAACAAATTTTTTTTCTTGCTTTCCAGACATCTCACATTAATTAATAGAGGTGTTCCTTCCTTTATTCACAGATTGCTCTTGACTTGGAAAAATAATTTCATTTAAAAGTCACGTATTTCTTTTCTAATTGTCATTTAAACTGTCAGATAAGACCAAGCCGATAGCTAAACCAAACATGTATATAGCCTACATACATCTAAAGTTCTTATATCCTCATCGCTTATAGTTATTTGGTATATTTCAAATCATTGCATACAACCATCAGAATAAAATGTATATTTGATGATAAAATTAATATCATCGTCAATCCACATTTAACTCAGAATAGACTTAAACGTTTCTCCCGGACAGTTTAATATAAGGAGGGAATGAATAAAAACAAAAGTCTACCATACACTATAATTTTATTTCACACCCTTGTCAAAAATACATTTTATTACTTACATACACTCAAACATATTCTCCAATCAACAGAAATATGTACTATTTACTCTTGTTTTGTATAACAAATGCTGTTGTGTGCAGTCAAAGTACCCTGATTCGCATACACTACATCACAATTAACGCATGGATATACCGTGTATGAAGTGCTAAATATACAGTTACTAGCTTTATGTCGTCTAGTATTATAGTTAGTCTCGAATATCTTGCAACATTATTTACAGATGTTAGCAACTTTTGTATAACTTGGGCTGCCAGATTCCGAAGGCTTTCGCGTTATCATTGACGATGTAGACATATCCTCAACAGCCTTTCCTTGTTCATATTACAAGAGCTCACACAATCACTAGATGATTCAACCCGTTACAATCTGTCTTCCATTACAACCGCCGAACAAGTGAAAACACTCTTACATGATGTATGTTTATATACTGCTTTCACAAAAGAACAATAAGTCTATCTCAATATACGTCTGCTGAGTATGAATATGCAAAAGCAAATTTCCTGGTTGCAGTGTTATACGAAGGATAATCAACCCGTTTATTATCTAGCCTGCCAAATCGCCCATCAAACAACCATTCTTCTTTACACTTATACATCTTGCAGTGTTGGATGCACCTTTTGTTTCTCTCGCTACTTCAACACACTTCCTACGTGCATTAAACCAAATCCTTGAATGTGATGTGTCTGTAACAGTAGCATGTAAACACACTATACACGGGAGACACCTGAGAAAGCTGCTGAAGTGCCGGCATGAATACAAGACAACAAACTTCAGAAAGTACTCGAAGAGCGACTGCCACTTCAGCAACTTTACAAGAATCTTACATGTAGATGTCGAATACTTTACTGCGTTTATAGGCTCAGCAAGCAATAAGTTTGCAGGATCGTTTTTTATAGTCCATTCATTGTTACTTCCAACTTTTCTGAAGCCTGTTAAAGTTCTGCTTCCAGGATATTCCTCCACCACATGCAAACAAAATTTAACTAAGTATAGAAAATTGTCCCAAATGGGCAACGCATCGCATTCGTCCGCATTCAATTTAATGTCATTTTTCATGAGAACTAGTTCTTACTATAAATTATTAACACACATATTTTCGCCCTATTTATATTCGTAATAATTATAAATTAGATATAATTCATAAATAAAATATAAGAAAAAAATTATATTTAATAAAAAATAAGGTACTTTAATGTTAACATGAGTATAAAGTGCTCGTGACATATTTAGTAAACAACCAAATACGTCGTACATATGGTGGTTTGATTAAACAAGTGAGGGGATGGAATGTAGTGGAGATATTTAGACTGCTATTAACATCGAGGTCTTGCGAGCAGATGTGAGGTGAGTACGCAGCAGTACCGGAATGCAAGGACGGAGGAAATGGAAGATCCCCGAGAAAACCCGCCGACCAGCGGCATCGCGTACGGCACAATTCCCACATGCAAAATCCGGGAGCAGCGCCGCCAGTTATCGAACCCGGTTCACCACTACACCACGGCGGCCTACCCCCCCCCCCCCCGCCCACAAAAAGTATGAAGAAACTGCGAATAGATTGTAATCACCCTACGGTTTTTGGAAAGTAAAGCTTCTTACAATTCATGAATGTACCTATACAGACAGAATCTCTAAACAGAGCATTTCTATATGTGTTCCCGACGTTTGTCAGGCACTAGTGAATGCCTTAGCAGAGTATGTAAACTTACCTATTACGTCTGCAGCATGGGAACACGATGTGAACGCATTAGAAAGCAAGTGGTAATTTCATAATTGCGTCGGGCGGGGAGCTTGATAGAAATATGTTGTTCTACAGGATCCTATAGAGACCTATGACCTATGGAAGGGATTACAAACATATATAGGGCAGCCCACAGCAGAACCACTACCGCCATTTGTCATTGTCGCAGATGACGCATTTAGTCTTCGTGAAAATGCAGTGAAATTATATCCGAGTCATCAGCCAATGAGGAGTAAGAAGAGAATATTTAATTATAGGATAAGTTGTGCCCGTAGAGTTTCAAAAAACGCGTTTGGTATAATGAGTTTATTTCTCAGAATGCTTTGAATACTCCTTGTCCTCAGTCCTGCATAGGCAACAGTAGTAACATTGGCTTGTGTATATTTACACAATGTCTCGCCTGTTGGTATCCTCAAGAGATTTGTATATTTACACAATGTCTCGCCTGTTGGTATCCTCAAGAGATTTGTATATTTACACAATGTCTCGCCTGTTGGTATCCTCAAGAGATTTGTATATTTACACAATGTCTCGCCTGTTGGTATCCTCAAGAGATTTGTATATTCCTCGGCTGATAGTATAGATACATTTCAACAAGTGGAACAAATATCCATGGAGCTGGAGACGAGATCAAGAAGAAATTATGTCACTACAACCACTTCCTCGTTTGGGGCGGAAGGCGCCCAATCTGCTATAGTAACAAAGAAATGAGACTGATTTATTTTTTGTTTCCGATAGTGGGAGGGTGCCATGGCAAGAACACGACTGGATGACTCTTGTCTGTAAATAAGGCGTAGTTAACCAGAAAGCATAGCATTGCATTCATACATGACTCTTGTCTGTAAAGAACGCGTAGATAACCAGAAAGCATAGCATTGCATTCATACATGACTCTTGTCTGTAAAGAAGGCGTAGATAACCAGAAAGCATAGCATTGCATTCATACATGACTCTTGTCTGTAAAGAACGCATAGATAACCAGAAAGCATAGCATTGCATTCATACATGACTCTTGTCTGTAAAGAACGCGTAGATAACCAGAAAGCATAGCATTGCATTCATACATGACTCTTGTCTGTAAATAAGGCGTAGTTAACCAGAAAGCATAGCATTGCATTCATACATGACTCTTGTCTGTAAAGAACGCATAGATAACCAGAAGCATAGCATTGCATTCATACATGACTCTTGTCTGTAAAGAACGCATAGATAACCAGAAAGCATAGCATTGCATTCATACATGACTCTTGTCTATAAATAAGGCGTAGTTAACCAGAAAGCATAGCATTGCATTCATACATGACTCTTGTCTGTAAAGAACGCATAGATAACCAGAAAGCATAGCATTGCATTCATACATGACTTGTCTGTAAAGAAGGCGTAGATAACCAGAAAGCATAGCATTGCATTCATACATCATAAATCCACAAAAGTGCAACAGTATAGAGCACGCCCATTAGTTTTGCCTTTATATTACATTCCGTATTTTGTGATGTCGCAATGTTTTAAAACAGTATTCAATTATATTACGTGCATCTTGTAATACGTGTAAATATTAAATAAGATGTATTTATAAACGCGCGCTGTGGGTAATTCCTTAATAAATAGATTATTTTCTTTTTACCCATGCAATGTGTATATTTTTTACTCGTTAATCACTTTCATAACTACAAACTTATGCCGCATTAAACTGTAATTGTAATACGATTGTACAATATATTACAAGCAAATTCACAATATAGACATGGGTTAACAGTGCTATGCTCGCAAAAAAAAAGTTCGCGAACATTTTCTAAGAACAGACATGGAGATAGTAGTAGGAGCATGTATGTTCTGGGACACATGTAGAATGACATGGTTAGAGCGACCTCATTTGCATAATTGCCTCATTAGCACATGCAAATGAGATTAATTAATTGTTTGATTAAATGAATAATGAATTAGATTAATTAACATATTATTTAATCGATTAATCAAATTAATAAAATATAGTTTTGAAATCTTATTTGATAAAAGAATTATTTGATATAAAAAATTATTAATAATTTATTGGTGTCATATGGGTGATATTGGCAGAGCAGGCTCCAGGTGGACTCTGAGAGCCTTGGGCCGACTGACCAGAGAAGTGGGTCATGATTGCTTATATAGGAGTTAATGTTAGTTTAAGAGTGGTGTAAGGGGCATTTTTTATTTTTCTTGTTTGTGACTGATATGCGGAGCACGCTACACAGCCTGGTCGAAAGTCTAGGAGCATACTGAGTATTTAACTAGTTTAGATACAGGAGAAATGTTTCCATACATCCAGGAAAATGAAGTAAATATTTTTTAATTAAAAGAGACGTGGAAATAGGTTACCGAACTAATTACTTTAATCACAACTCGAAAAGCATAAAAGTAACGAACTATTTCGGCGAAGCATATGAAATAAGTCCGAATCATTAACCAAAAGACTTGAAACAAATTCATTAAACCGATTTTAATCATGCAATGAAACTGTTTTCCTTAGCAAAGTAAATGATCTCCACTTTAATTATGTAACATTGAATCTACAGATACATATTCATTAAACCGACTTTAATAATGTGATTACTGGGTAAATTAATTGCTAAATCGACTTATTAAATCGTCCCACATTGCTGGCTTTAAGCTCCGAATAAATTGCTTAGTGATTAATACTATGATCAGTCATTAGTTACTGGAATGATACACAAAAAAAATTCAGATCCTCTGTTGATTTGGAGCGAATTTGGCCTCCTGTCTTTCAAAACAATCTTCATTACATTGGTAACCTGTTACCAGTTTTGTTTTTTAAAGGTATGCCCCAACCATATTTCGAATAAACATATATTGCAGTTAATATATATTTGTATCCCTTATTGATTTCGAAAGCAATCGCTTCAAAAATATCATATAAGCATTTAGTAATAACTGGTCTTCTATGTCATCTTATCCTTGCAGTGGTGTGAAGCTCTTGAGCAATCTTACTGAACTTCATTGGTAATATAACTATTTTCAGTCAATTTTTCAATTATATAAATAATTTCGTTCGTATGTGAATTATTCCCAGAATATCTCGAAGGGATGAGAAGTTTTAATCTGTCTGCCAATTCATTAGGAATGTTTCAATGTAGTTTTGGATGATTTTCATCATCACCTAAACAATTATTTGAATTTGTGTTACGAACAAGATCCTTATATTTCTCCAAATCGATGTCGGAATAAGCATTCGGAACTTTTTAAAATAATAAATCAAACAATCCTTCACTAACATCAGTTATGTAACCACGTACTTGAATTCTATTTTCAGACAAAAACTTAATTACCGCCTCTCCCAGAAACTATAAGTTTCCATGTCGATGTACACCAAATACAGTATTGCGCATAGACAAAGTTTGTTTTATGGCTAAATAATGTAGTGTTAATTGAGTCAGCTTTATATTATTTATAGATCCTGACAATTTAATTTCCACTGTTTATTTCATTAAATGTATTTAGCACAGAATGTAATGTATCCGCTCTACTCATAACAGCTTTAGATATTTCTTCATTCAAAACATCCCATTCCATTCGAGAACATTTAGCTTGGAAATATTTCGCCTTTACAGCAGATACAACTTTATGTGATTCTGAAGCAGTCAGACATTTTTCCTATTTTCATTCACTTTCAACTATTTGTATATGAATTAAGTCGATGGTTTTCTCGCCAGTGTATTAGGTTGATCAGTTAGCGCTTTTTCAATCTTATCGACTTTACTCAAAATTATTTCTAATTTACTCATAGTTATAACCCTCGAATTGTTACTAAAATAGCTTATTCGAGATTTCAAATCTTCAATTTGCTTTTTCAAGTCCGTTTGTGCAGCTAAAGCAAGTGTTTTATTGATCAATTCAACACCTATATTTTGCATCATTTTGTCCATTTGTGTAGCAGAATGTATGGTAATCTTAGCACTTGCCATTTCATTAATTACATTGTTTTAAATGCTCATTTGTATTAATGTCTATATTTTGCAATGCAATCATCACATTTACTAATATTTACAAAATATAATTAATATTAGCAGACAATTTTGAAATAGTTTCAATTATGTTCATTAATTTCTCTTGCATATCAGTCCATTGCGATTTAAATACATTTAGTGTAATGGTGTTTAAGTGTTCCACGTGATGGTTACTTACCACATCTGTAAATTTCACAGCTATATGCACATTATGTAATATAAGTCCCTTCAAATCACAATTACCATCGCAATCTCTTGTTAAACAGGTATTGTAATGATTTGTTTTATACTGCTATGTCAAAACTTTGTAATACTCATTATTCTTCATCGAGAAATAAAAAACTGTCAAATCCAGACCTATATCTTACTTTATGTAGGGGAATAGGTGGGTTTAATTACCATAAAACCTTACTTGTTTTTCCAACAGTAAAAACACATATCTTTAAACTTGTAAATGTCATATCACCTCAAATGTGATCATTCTAAATATGTTGCAGATTCATATTGTCCATTTTAAACACAATCTACATATTTGCATTATCACATAAATAATGTTTTGGTATATATGTGTAACTTTGCAATAGATAAAACAATCGACATTTGACTGTCGAACAAAACTAAAGTATAGCTGTATTTCACCCTGCAGTTTGTACTACAGATCATCAAATATAAATATGGACTTGGGTAATGCTTCATTCGGAGACACTATAGCTAATTTATTTGTAAAAGGAAAAAATCGCACTCCTTCAATTAACGACAAAATAGATGCTATCATTGACATTTATTTTGCTGAAATGTTTTAGAAAACACATATATGTTTTCAAATTTAAGTCCATTTGGATGCTCCAACAGAGACATGGTATCAATTTTTTCCACATGAAGGACCACTTATTATACAGCGTATATTTGGAGGTAAAAGAATATCATGTTTCTGTTCAATTGTTTCTTTTGTATTTACAGTTACCAGCAGATGAGCATTTTGTTTTATAACCTTCATTTCTACAGTATTAGGTAACATACTAATATAAAAACTATAAATGTGGGTCTATATATGCATTTAAATGGAAAATCGACAAATACAGTACATGAATTCATGGGTGCAGTGGTTGCAGGTTACAAAACAATTGAATATCCTAACACATTGATATATCATCCAGTAATAGTTAATCATGTGTGAATTTGTTGTTACAATTGTCGATCAAGATAGTAAACTTTTTAATTTTAGAAACAAAGTAATTACCATTCGATTACATTTTTAAAAAAACTATATAAACACGTGCATTCGGTGTTTATTACAATAAAAAAGGGTATTGTGTGTAATAGTCAATACACTCATAAATTAGGCGCTTCATTTAAAACTATGTTTCCAAAAAGACATATTTAGAGAAAGTAGCTATAAAAAGATGTAAACCAAAGCATAAAATGATCATTTCAAACAATATACCCATAAAGTTAACACAGGGCAACAAATTGTTTTCAAAGGAATTAGGTTATACCGTTAATCGATATGGAAGACATACTTAATCTTTATATTGAAGAACCACTAAGTTATGAAGATGCAATTACAATTCAGAAATACATTTATATGAACCATTCCGAGCAGGTCGTATTCGTTTCCATCGGAATTAAGGATTGCTATACAAAATCATGATATTTACACACATTGCCATCAAAATCAAGTTTAAGGTTTAAAGGAACAATTAAAAAGACAACCTACACAACTAACCCAGCAACTACAGGAATAGTGAGAAGTGTAATACTTCATTTCATCGATAGAATTGCATATCTGCTCAATAGTGTTGAAATAAATCAAACATGAGATGTTGGAATTACTTCCACTATAAATAACTAACCTCTTGGGAACTGTAAACAATCTTTATACAGGGCTTATGGCTGGGTGGAGCAATGATAATAATTTCACACTACACATAAACCCAGGCATAAAATACAAAGTTGTTGTACTGTTAAGTATGGTTTTGTGCTTTGCTGAGGACTATAAACATGTAACATTAAATGCTAAACAAGAATTAGTTATTCTATTCGGTAACACACATTTGGATGCTATATACAACATGGCTAATAACGAGTAATGTGCAGCATTTGAATTAAACAATGTCGAATGGCTAATGCTACATTGAAATTAACACTTGTGAATGTGTAAAGTTTTTAAAATATATCTAAAAATGGAATAATCTAGATATTGTATTCTGACCATGGGCTTTAGATACATTTCCAGCTCTACTGACATCACAAAAAGTAATTTCGAATGTAAAATCAAGTTTTTCATATGGGGAACCACGATTTGTCGTTATTTGTTTTCAAACAAGTCGAAAAAACTACTAAAAATCTGATAAATCAGTATTCGATAATTGTGATATGAAAAATATAACTCTGTATCTAAACAGTGCAAACTTTGGAAATGCAGAATTCCTTATTTGCTACAATATGTACTCAAAGTTCCAGGAAATGTATTATAACAAAATCAGCTCACCGGTCCTAAAACCTGAATTATTTAAAACCAGAGGAAATTTATTTGTATTTCAGGTAAGCAAAGAGGAATACACAATTACCAACAGCATAATTGATTCATGAATAGAAATTATCGCAAAGCACCAATTACGCAAGCTTATGCGTTGATAAGTCACAATATATTGGTGATCTACAATGTAAGAGATAAGCTGGTGAAGCTAATGACTTTAGTCAGTAGACAATAAGATGCGATATTAACATGTTTTGCAATGTGCAAGGATTTCAATCCCCAGAAAAATGTATAATTAAAGAATTAGCTATTACTGACATGGAAGAACATACAACAATATTCCGTTTAAAACCACCATTCAACTGGAAATATCTAAGCCCTAAATACACGAAAACAAATATATGGGTAACGAAACACCACCATGGTTTAATCTGGGAAAGTAGGTGTATAGAGTATAAGAATATTGAAGAGATTTGCAATCAATATTTAAATAATTGTGAAATATATGTAGGCAGCATCGAGTAAAAATGCATTTTGCAAAGTGTGTGGAATGGAAAAGTAGCAGATATTCAAAAAGAATACAATTGTCCATCATTCAAACAATTACATAAAACATACAGATATAATTCAACATTTTTCTCTGCAGAGAAAAACTCTAAAATATTGCTAAAATGGAAATTGATGACTAACTGGGGTGAAACAGTTTATGATGATTCTCCCCCTGATTCGCCAGTGGATATTATACGAGTGATATGACATTATCTGGGATGAGAGAACTAACTAGTGGCATTTAGTATATAAAAGGACTTGGTTTGTGCAAGTCAATACTTTGTAAAGATGGATCAAGATGAGAACAATGTCATGTGCTCGTGAATATAGAAATCAAAGTGTACATTGAATATTACAAATTAAATTGTACGCTGGAGTAAACATTTTAGAAAATGTTTTGGAAAATAACAGTTTTGCTGTTTTCGTAAACAAGTCTTTTTTCCACTCAACAGCAATTAACATTCTGGAAACTCTTGTTTGTTTCATTTCAAAAATATCTCATCTACAGAGTTAATATCTTGTCCAGATCTGACAAAATGTTCTATATCCAAATACAACTAACTGTAACATCGAAGAAATGTATTCGCACTTTTACCAGAATGTATAATACTACAAATATTGTCAAGGGAGAAATGGCATAACGGTATGTTTTTGTAAACATTTAATGTTTTGAAAACATACTTTGTAATACAAATGTAGGGAAATGAATGGTTTGAAATTACTTTTTTTTGTGTTTTACTGACTTTGCGAATGCATGAATTGTAATATTCCCATATTCTGAAAACGAAATGTCATGAGCACATAAAAATATAAACCAATTGTGTTTGCACATAAAGGTTTGTGAGCAGGATAATTATTAAATAATAGTAAATTTTAAAGTGATTTTTTATTTAAATGTACATTTCAAACGAATAATGTACTCCAATTGCTCCCTAGAAATTATAATTCTTCTAACTACATATCGCGAACCATAAAAAGGTTGTAACCTTTCAGTTCTATTCTAGACTTGCAAGAGTATGGACGCAATAATGGCTATTCTGTGTCGATTTTGAGGTAAAACATTTACAGCTCTGAGGAACTTACGACGACACAATAGAACGACCTGCAAGATGAGCAATTGAAGCAAATAGTTTCAGTGTGATTTCTGCAAGAAGCAGTTTTCTCGAGCGGATATTGTGAAGAGACATTGTAAAGTTTGCAACACTGATTCTATGCAACAACAATTGCCTCCACAATTGGCTCTGCAATTGGCTCTGCAGTCAGCACCATGGTTGAAATTTCCTCCTGTACCCACTCTGTTTCCTACAAAACATCGCAACATATATACAGGATTGGGAAGTAAATCGCTTACAGCTCTGCCCCACCTCAATTATGGAAAACAAAGCACAACTTTTGCAGGCAGACTGACAGACGATTTTTGTAATGGTGTCTCATGCGCCACTCTGAAACAGTGTATGTTATAGTGTGGGTGTAAATCTATTTGGTGTGAGTTGGGAGAGAGAATAATGATAATGATATAATAGATTTTGGGTGCCTTATTATTCGTGATTTGACCTTGGTCTTACCACACTGGAATCACAAGCTCTCTGGCGAAGTTGTGAACCTCATGCAATAGAAAACACATTCCAACCTTCATGGTAATTCTTTTAAATCAAACATGTGTAACGTTGATAATTAATTTATTAATCAAAGAAAGGAAACAAATAAACTCAGACCCAAACACGTGAATAATTCAACAAGGTGCAAAAGTAAATAAGTGTGTGTGACAGAAATCTCTTTACTCAAAAATGAAATTATACTGTATGATAATTAACATAAATGACATACCGCCATCCAATTAGGAATAAGGATAAATCAGAATGCAAAATTAAAATAAAATAAAAGATTAAAAAATTATGTGAAATCATAGAGCTGCTATATAAAAAAAATAATAAATCTTTTACTCGAGATTTCAGTTTAAAACATTAATCAGTTTCCACTAGAAGTAGCCTCCTCTGTATTTAAATTTCCAGAAAGTTTGTTAAGCTCTTACTTAAATTCTTAAATTTCTTGGATCACATTCACTGATAATTCATTAAATGTTAAAATTCAGTTCATCGCTTAATTATCTCAAATCTGATACTTTACCAAATAAAATAATTCTGCATTTATGTAGAAAGTGAAAAATATGTCTTTATCTCATCATTCCATATTGCTCCAGCTATACTATCTCATATGCGAAAGTTCGGGACTACTGGTTTAACATACTCATGGAACTCACAGTCAGTTCGTTGAACAATCAAAATAACAACTTTAGTTAAATAAGTTCAGGTTCATTAAAGTGCAATACCTGAAAAACAGTTCGTGTATTTAAGCTTTCCATACATTAGATTGCCTTGGCGTCACCTGAGGTCCTCTGGCACTATCTTGTTGCATGGCACCAGCGTCGTAGCTTCGGCATCCTTTCGCCTCTGCAATTTAACACTCAAAATAATTATCTACGACTTAGCCGACAGCCAGCCTCTTCTTAAATATTGCTATATTGGTGTGGTGACTACCAAAAACTTAACCTCTGGGAGCATCATTTCTAAAATTAATTTATGATGGCATTGGAATTTAAAAAGTAAAATTCCAACGAAAATTTATATGCCTTACATGTTCAATGTCATTCCCAGAAGCCCCTTCTTCCGGCTTCCGACCTACCAACATCCAATCACAGCTCGCTTCTGGCTTTACCTTCACTAAATAAAATTAAGGCCTAAAATATTATGTCTTTAAATCCCAAAACAAAAAAAAATTATTTTGCTTTAAAAATTATGAAACAATTGCTGAAAATAAAATCTAACATATTAATACAATAAAGAAATAACGACAACCATATGTAGAACTCAGAACAACCTGTGAAAACTATCATAGAGTAGTGAACTGGTGATTCACATATATCGAAAAATTAAGGCAATGAAATGTTATCATAAAATATAATAAACATATGAAAATGATTATATTAACATTCAAATAATTAGTGAAATCAATTAAATATTTCTTTCCAAAACATATGTGTAGCTCAAATACATATAATAAATATAACCTTATGGTTCTGTGTCCAGTCGATCTGCGACAGCTAGGATACATAACGATCAAACAGATACTGATAGAGGCTATCAAAGATTTTTCTCAAGGCATACGAAGCCTCTATTAGAATTAACTACAACATCACTCCAGCCAATATATCTCAGTGTAAATATCTGAAATCCATTGCAGCGGAGGAATCCTCTACAGAAACTTTCTAGTTTGAAACCCAAGCTCTGCCCATTCTACATTCCACAGATATTAGTGACCTTTATAACTCTACCATAGTACCTTACTTAACAACCAGACTTGAAGGATTTAGTGCTCATGGAAGTGGATGGACTTTACAAATAATAACAAAAATGGATGGACACATCTCCAAATTCTAACCGTTCACCGCTGTTTCATTACTCGCCTCGCTTCACCCCCATCAGCTCTCAAGATGCCTCAAGCCATCAAATTCTCTTCATTCGCTCCGATACATAGATAAAAAATATTTTTTCTCCAACACTATACACTGTATCATAATAGATTCAGTTAAGCCACCTTCAATGAGTGAATCAAGCTTCCATCCACCTCAAGAATGTGTGAATATTCTAATCTAACACTCAGCGAATCACCGATTCTCTGTAAATAAAACCATTTCACATATTTGAGAAAATTCCGAGTTCGTCTCCCTGCAACTTTAACTAAAATGGTAACACCAGCATCGTCTCCAGATATGAACTTCACTACGTCTCCAGATATGAACTTCACTACATCTCCAGATATGAACGTATTGCTTAGATCAATCAATAAGATTGCTTGTATATGCAAATATATGTGTGTTAAAAATGAATTGATTTGTATATATGTAAATAAATATTATCTTTGCAAAGTAGAATATAATATACTTTCAGTTTGAAGTACAATTTGTTTCATTTAACATCAAACAGACTATATATCTTAAAGAAATTAATGAATCATTGTTTACATAAAATATATTTCGTTAGCAATCTATGTTCATAACTTTTACAAACTGTTTGTTTTAGGACCATGTATTTAAGCGTGGGTGTAATATTTTTTACATATTTATCTTAAACAACCATAATAACTTAATCAAAATATTTACTTTGTATGTATTCCATAACCAAAATACGTAATGTTCATTCACTCAGTCAAATGAATGACATAATATTTTGTACGACTGCATTCCCAAAACAGAAACGAATACTGTTATAAATGATAACCACACAAATGGATTTCACAGAGAAATCGTTAATATTGAATGTACTAAAGACTTGTGTAAACGAATAATCGTCCAAAGCATGAGAGAGTTTATTTCCTGCAATGTGCTCGAAACCATGTTGGAGTTTGTTTACGAAACATGGTGGGAATGCGGACATAGAAAGTCTCCTGGCTATAGCCAGGTAGGTAGAAGATGTGGGCAGCGGGACTAATGAGTGATGAACATTGCTTACACGGCGGTGGCGAAGGAGGCACATCGAGGCATGAATGCAAGATAATGGCGTGCTGCGATGTGTGTGGCGAGGAGGAATAGTTGTGTTGAGTGAAGTGGCTTACAGAAACAGCAGCTAAGAGCCAATTGCCGAGAATGGTTTGAAGCATGTTTGCAAAGTAGGGAAAATGGAGGGCGAAGGGAGCTGCATGAAATAAGTCTAGTCGCAGGCTAACAGCGGGATGAAAGAAGGCGAGAGCGAGCTTAGGTGCTTGGTCGCCTAGTGCCCTGTATCGGACGCCATCCCCTTCCCCCGTTCCATCAGACAGAAAGTATCCTGTTCATGGTTCCCCTGCTCAGCTCGATCGCCTGTCCAGGCATGCGTGCTCCCCCTCCGACCCTCTTTCACAGCGCAATCACCAAAGCCTGTGCTAAGCGCTTCATCCCTTTCCCCGTGCACTGCAATGAACTGTTCCTTCCACATATATGCTAAGCTTTACCCAGGGAATTATGGAGACACTTCCCACGTGCTCCGGTGACTCACTGACTCGCCAGTCGACACACCTGCTGTCGACCACCGTGTGACAGTTACCAATTAACTACATAGTAAGGCATTTCATGCGCTGTTCTAGAGTTCATTCTAAACACCTCTGCATGCACGGTCTTCATCTTCGTGACAAGCGAGATGTGTTTACAATGCATTTAATACTATTACCATTGTATTGAATTTAAACAAGTTATTTTATTTTGTCTAGAAAAAATTATTTGTTTAACACAAACCTTTGAATGTTAATTTTAAAAATATATTGAAATACTCGACACTGTAAAGAATAAAGTCTGTGATACAATCAAAAAACTCTAGTATGTAACACTGTTAAAAATTAAAGTATGTGACACTGCCAAAAAAATTGTAGCATGTAACACATTAAAAAAATTAAAAGTACTTCACACTGAATAAATTAAATTATGTGACACTGTTAAAAGTATTTAACACTGTAAAATCATTTATTTTAAATTAGGAAAATTCATATTTTTCATTATAAAAAGTTTTTAGCGAGGGGAGTTAATCTTGTCACTACATATTAAAAACACTTACTTAAAATTACTTCAATCTTTTAGAAAATTTATACTCTTACAACTAAACAACATACTTAAAACTTCCCACTCAATTTTGATAAATTCCACAATCGTTAGAAATACTCAGGTCCATTTATTTGTTAATCTGTCATCCCTCTCCATACTTATCTTTCTGTATAGAGAATATGGCTGGGCTATGCACCCTACAAATATTCTAGGTGCATCCGGCTCTGTTCCTTCTTTTTTTCTCTATTCCATAATTCATACTGATACACACAACAACCCACCCAGACTGTTTTAAAACTATTCAACTAAATTTTAAAAAATTACAACACCTTTCCCCTCACAGTCATACACCTAATCAGTAATATTTTTTCTCAGAGTATTTGGTGTTATATTTTAATTGGTTTTAACATATTTTTGCGAGTATTTAACAGTGTAGAAAGGGCATGGATTGAGATATTGTCTCGCCCTAGGTCCATAATACAATACTATTGTGGTAATCCAGTGTTTCCCTTTAAACTGTATCAAATTCCTCTAAAAAAATACATCAACGCCCCCTAAAATTTATTCAAACACCTTTCCCCTGCACTTGCACTCCTAATTTTGAAATATTTAAAATTTAATTATATTCCCAAGCCACCCTGTCACACATCAAAATGTTTCATTGGTTAGAATTACTCAAAGCTCATTCATCCATCACTCAACCGTTCTTTGCCATTCAACTCATTCTGAGTAGAGAATATGACAGGGCTTTGTGCCCCCCAGACATGCTGTGCATAGCCTGCCATGGTTTCCTCATATTTTTCTTGCTCCATAATTAACAAATCAGTCATAACAAAAACCACCTTTAAAAATCTTAAAACTACTTAAATTTAAATTATATGCCCAAGCCACCACATCACTCAGAAAAATATTTCATACAATAGAATTACTCAAGGTCCAAACATCCATCACACAGACATCCTTCACTCAAACAATGCATTCTGAGCAGTGATTCAGGCAGAGCTAGCAGCCCTCCAGACACCCTGTGCATAGCCTGGCATAGTTCCTTCTTTGTTTTTCACTGCTGCATAATTCATACTCACAATCATAACCAAACCCACCCTTAAACATCTTAAAACTAATTAAAACTCTGTAAAAATACTAAAAATATGTAAAACTACTAAAAACTAGGTGAAGCTACTTTAAAATATGTAAAAATAACAAAATTATAAATATTTGAATGAACCCGAATAAACTTAATCAATTTGCAAAGGAATTCTAAAAGTTAATTTATTTGCGAAGAAATTCTAAAAGTTTTAACTACGTCATACAAAAGTTGGAGTAAGTTTCATATAAATTTAAGAAATTGCAAAGAAAGTGTGTGACCGGCTTGACAACATCGCCATAATCACCTATTTGAATTATCATTAATTAACACGTAGTTTATAGTGTACCTCACTATGTTGGCTGGTGTGACCCTCCCTCCTATCCTTTCGCCTCTACTGGAGACAAGGCCAGGGAGGTAGGGGGCGACTGATGCTCTGTGTTCCCCTAGCACTCATGGAACTTTATTTTTGCATATATACCTAATTAACTAAAGGGAACTAACTTTCAATTTGTATGGAAGTTCTAAAAAGTACTATCCACACTATCTTTCACTGATAAAAACAAGCAGTTTTTTTTAGCAGTTTTAACATGAACTGCTCACCAGCAGTAAACGTCAGTGCGTTGGAATTCCTCTATCCTTGCCAGCTAGCCCCTTCCCAGCAGGGCGACAGCAGGTGGCGGTCGGTCGAGTGAAGCACTGGAGTGGTCCGCTGCCCTCAGCAGGGGAATGGACACTGGCAGCCATCGCTCCTGCGTATATATATATATATATATATATATATATATATATATATATATATATATATATATATATATATATATATAATTTAGTGAAATTACATTTCATTATCAAATCCAGTTATTTGTCTTGTTCACATGCATATATAAGCCGATGCCCTCTCTCCTGAGGGAACCTATATGCAAACAAAGCAAATAACTGGATTGATAATGGAATGTAATTTAGCTAAATTAAATATGAGTTCCTTAATGAATTAAATCATTTATATGTGAAATCAAAATTTTTAACAAACGAATGGTTTTTTTTTTAATTTCACATTTACAATTGTATTGAGTTGATATTTTAATGTGAAATATGCACATTTCTTCTGTTTTAGCTATTCCAGTAACATTTAATTTCGAATTTTCATACATATTTTACTATGCGATATGATTCCGGACCCACTTTTGGTCTTTGTAATGCAGCATGTACAGTTTTTTAAATATCTATTAATTGTAGTTATTTTACAAGCATTGTAGTCATTGGTGTATCGTTTATTCTTATAATATTGTGTAAGGACTCTATATTATATTGCCTGGGAAAACGAACCCATGTCTTACCCGGGAAACGTACCCATGCCTTGGCCAGGATTTGAACCTAGAATCTATATTATACATGCCTTGCCTGGATTGAAACCGACACTAGAGCATAATCTGACTTTGCCACAGGGGTTGGTGATGTAACACACCTTTTTTTATATATATTTGTATTGGATAATTAGTTATTAAACGTATTATGTGCATGGAAGAGCTGTTTGTAACAGAGTTGAGGGAAGGACGGGAATGTGACTGTCGCTGAAAAGATATTTCATGTTCTCGATGGGCTGGGCCAGGAAGACAGAAAAGGGTTGGGAAGCAGACAAAAAATCTTTTTCCCAGCTCAGCTCTAGGCCTGAAATGGTATGGCACAGTTTCTTTAAAATAATATTATTTTCTGTATACACTATGTTTAATAAAAGTTTTTCAAAAGTGGTTCGAGTGCTCGCCTTTAGTTATTTTTCATATTGTGTAGTCTATTGAGAATTTTAGGGAGTATTTTGCTTGTTCCTATTTTAGTAGGCTCATCTCATAGGTGAGAGAGAGTGATTCTCTGTCTAACATTACTTGGAAAACACTAGCATGCTCTGTTCCCAAGCACATCTTGTAATAAAATTTGTGAACAAGACGATTCACTCTGAAGCCTTAAATTTTAAATCCTAGAAATTGTTTTAAGTTGTCTTGTTAGGGCTTTATGTAGAAGTCCCTTTCATATTCGTCTGTAGTATTGATATACAATGTTTCAGTCTTCTTGTTAAGGAAAGTATGGTATTTTCAAGACTGCTATTCCTTCAGGCATGAATTCGCCTTAGTATTTTTTCATGAAATTGCATTGAACTACTTTTTATAGTTAAGAACTATCTGTTTGCTGAGTACTCTCATAGTATATATGATTTTAATAGTGACTAAACTTCACAAGAACCATGCATTATTTTTTATCTCTGTTTAGTAAACAGAATAATAACCGAAAATCTTAGTTGAGCATATTTGTAAAATCATATTTAATTCTCACATATACAAAGAGTGGTTTAGTTTCATAGAGAAAACATGATTACTGAATATATATGCAAATGGGTTTAAAAATGTTTGCTGGTAAAATGTTTGGATACAGTAATATTTTTTAAAGACTGGAAAACTGATTTTTCACAATCTTAGTTTTGTTCATTGAACAGCATAATATTTGCATTGTTACTTATAATCATCTCAAATTGGTTTGTTTAGGGCACTGTTTCCTGGACTTTTGAAGGAGTAAATGTGTTTTACTGTAGCCATAAAGGGAACATGTTAGTGGTGTTTGAAATTTTCCTCATCGAGCCAGCATCCCCAGGCTGTTGACTTTTGCTGGTTGGGAATGTTTCCTGGCCATGCATCGCCCTCTGCCTGTCTTAGGGTGTGAAATATAGTGCTTGAGTCTTTTTGTCATTGTTGGGAGATAGCACCAGAGCAGGTATCAGGGTGTTCCGCACAAGCTTTGTTGAGCGCCCAGCAGGGTGAAGCACAGTGGGCGAGATTGATGGATCGGCTGGCTTAGGTATGTGAAAAGGGGAGCAGAGCGATTTGAGTGCCTCTCACGTCCTCTGGCAGGGAAACTCTGAACTACACATTTATCCACATTTACTTGTGTGCAGAGGATCGGGTGTTAAGCAATGGTAGAGCCATCCTGGTTAAGGGTAGAGAAGGGAAGACCAAATCTTCGCTTGTTTCCACTCAGGCTGCACAGTATGCATTTCTGGGTTGAAAGAGGGGGTGAAGAGGCATCTCGCAGGATTCTTGGTGGTGGCCTCGGAGAGAGGGGAAAACCATTGTTCTCTTGTTACCCGGCACTCTGCATTCTGGGTAATATTTTGGGTGGGGATGTGCATCTGCACCTAAGGTTGTCTGACAGAGCCTGGAGGATGGCTCTGCAGATGACTTTGTTCATTGACTTTGGAAGCTAACCATCGCTATGTTATGTTCGGAAGCATACTTATTTTACTACTTCCACAGAAATACAAGTGTGTGTTATGTGATTTGTGTTACTTATACAACCTAGTTAACAGCGAGAAATTGCTGCGCTTCAAGACGTTTCGCGGATATCATTTTAGAAGAAGGCTTTGCCACGTTATTGGTGGAACTATTTTATGTTTGCGGTAAGGTTAGTACATGTGTGGGAGGGTATTTTTGTCAGGGAAGATTTTATGTTAGCTGGGATTGTTGTTGTGTGCTTGATCTATTGGTTTTATTATTCAGTTCGTCTGGTTTAACCTGTATTACATTGCGTGTTTTGAGAGCCAATGAGGGACGGAGTAAAATATGTATTTATATTTGTGTTTGTGTACTTTTTTGGGAAGGGGAGGGGTGTAGAATAATGGTGAGTTGACTTTTTATATTTGCTGGGTATTTGTTTAATTTAAGTAAATTTTGTGTTCCATCTGGTAATCACATTATTAAAGTCGGTTTAATTAATATGTGTCTGTATATCCAATGTTTTGTGATTAAGGTGGAGATCAGGTACTTGGGTAAGGAAAACAGTTTCATTGCATGATTAAAATCATTTTAATGAATTTGTTTCACATCTTTTGGTTTATGATTCGTACTTATTTGATTTGCTCCGCTCAAATAGTTCGTTACTTTTATGCTATTCGAGGTGTGATTAAAGAAATTCGTTCGGTAACCTATTTCCATGTCTCTTTTAATTAAAAAAAAATGTACTCTGCTTTCCTTGACAGAAGGAAACATTTATCATCCTATATAAACTAGTTAAATACTCAGTATACCACCCAGACTTTTGACCAGGCCATGTGGCCCGCTCCGCATATCAGTCCCAAACAAGAAGAATATTATTAATGCCCCTTATACCACTCTTACACCAACATTAACGCATATATAAGCAGTCACAACTCACACCTCTGGTCATTCAGCCCGAGGATCTCACACAGTCCACATCAAACCTTATGAGACCAATAAATTAATAAACGTTCTTTGATATCAAAGAATTCTTTAGTAAAAAATTGATACCAATACATTCTTAAATTAATACGATTAATCAATTAATTAATTGATTAATCAATATAATTGATTATTCAATTAAACAATTAATTAATCTCATTTCAATATGCTAATTAGGCAATTATGCAAATTAGGTTGCTCTATCCACATCCCATTCAACAAGTGTCCCAGAACATACATGCTCCTACTACTGGTGGCCATCTACCCTCCGTTTTGCCCGCTGACACATCCACGCTAACTGAACCACAAACTTTCGTGCAGCAGTGTTGGTGGCACAGCCAAAAAAAGGGGAGGGGGATGGCACTATTATATTATAACGAAATAAACCTCAAAGTAAAGATGTTACCTTTTTCTCTACATTTGTTGCACTATGGTATTAGAAAAAATAATACATCACATATCTATAAAATAAAATAAAAACTAACTACGATACTCAATGCAATAGAAAATGTTACAGCATTGTATTTTTTTTTTCTTTTGCCGCGACGTAAAGAAGAGGAATTCCCCGGCCTTTCCTATTTTTCTTTTTGTTTCCCGTAAACACGCGACAATTCAAGTGCTGTTGTGGCTGCAGACGATATCCGGGACACAGCTGTATTTCGTCATGGAGGTGAACGTAACCTATATGCGATGAGTAAAACAACAAACTGGCTTTTGTGATCACACTGACCGGAATGACGTCATCAATAACAGAAGAGAAACGTTTAGATGCCGCCGTCATCGCACTGCTAAAATCTCGTTGACCAACGAACTTCACCTTTCTCTTCGATCGAACAGTACGATGAAATGTGTTCGTAATGGCCATTCAGGCTCTGGTCTTAAAAAGCCCAGGGCATCTACCAACAAGGATATCGATCAATCGACAGCCTCACTGGGCGTCTGAGCGAGGACTATTTACGTGCTAATTGCCATGATAGTATTTCAGGCATGTTATAAGCCCCTACGTAGGTTTTTATTTTCGTTATTTATCATTTGCTTCATACAATATTAGTTTTTCACTGGATGTCTCCTTGCAACCATGTTCTAATTTCGAGTAGATATAAATTTCGTCATCGGAATTCTACAATATTTTTAATATTCTTTTGTATTTATAATACGGCTATGGCATAGCAGCAATTTAAATTTAACATACTTCGTCTTTTATCATTTCAAGAGTTCATTTTTTTTTTCTGAACAAAGAGTTATAAAACCATTACTGTAATTTTTTGCCTTCAAAATGCATTATCTATCAAAAGTAATTGGGCGCCTGTCCACAATGTTTGCTCGGGGGTTGTCACCCCGTTAGAATCTCGTAGGGTCACCTCTTGCGGCTATAACAGCAGCCACCCTGTCTGGCATGCTCTCTACGAGTGTTTGCAGGACATCCACGGGGATTCATAGCCATTCCTCTTGCAACCATTCCATGAGTTGAGCAATGGATTTTGGCCGCGCCTGACGAGCCTTCACCCGGCGATTCAATTCGTCCCAAAGATGTTCTATAGGGTTGAGGTCGGGGCTCTGGGCGGGCCAGTCTAATAGGCTAACATTGTTGTCGACGTACCACTGCATAGTAGCCCTTGAAACATGGCACCTGGCATTGTCATCCTGGAAGTAACAAGGGTCCATTCCGTAAAAACGCCATAATGTTGGGAGCATTTCATTACCCAGAATGTTACAATAGACCTCTGTGTTCATGCTACCACGGACTAACACCAGTGGTCCTATGCCGAAGGCCGTGATACACAAGTCAACTGATGTACTGAATTACCTATCTACATGGGTGCCCAATTACGTTTTGGTATATAGTGTATAAACATTATCTAATGACAAATAACACGAAATGCCTGCTAAAATTTATCTGTTAAATTGCTGTCTCCATTAATGATAAAACGGAACGTTTTGCGAAGCTTCATTAATACTGCATTAATTAAAAATTATATAGTATTTCTGAGTCAAGTCAGCCATACATAAAAAAACTTTCGCGGGTACTGATAAGTTTATAATTTCATATTTAATCTTGGTCGTGTAAGTTTTTTGGATAGTGAAAACAGCAGGAACTGATGTCTTCTGCACTAGATATTCGAAACAATTAAAACTACTCTAAATCGGCTCATTCGACTGCAGCTATGTTAAAACTGACTACTTGAATCAGTGAAATACTACCGATAATTTTAGTTCCTGTTATCCGCTAATTAACAGTAATTTCTAATGATTCCTAGCGAATTGCACTGACACTCGCCTGGCAGTAAAGCTTTGAAGCATTTCTCTAGTTTGCTAATCGATAACACGTCAATAACTGAATAGTGAGAAAAATAACTCTGCTCATTGAAATCACTAATTCATTTTTAGAGTATGAATAAATTTTTAAGTTAAACATTTTGACAGAAAAACAATGCTCGAGGACTAGCAGGATATATTCTTGTTACAGTAAAATGGTATAGTTGCCTCTTTTCGAATAGATTATCTCTATTCTCTCCACTAATCAAAGTAACATGTTGCATATTTACTGGTTCGAAAGTAATTTTTAAAAACGTATTGGGGAAGGGTAAGCTGATTCCTTTCAAATCCCTAATAGTGCAACGTGTTAGGTAAAACATATCAATTTTGATTACTACTGAAGTTAAAATGGCATTTTTAGTTACTTTTTTATGTAGTCTACTTATATGTTCATTTATCTCCAAACTCTGATCAAACTTTGCCACACTTTCATTCCATACTTACGTGGGCTTACATTGCATTTTATCTTGTCATGTGATGAAGAACTCATCCCACATGATTTACAACTCTTTCATAAGACTTAATGCAGATTTATGGTACTGATAGATCATCAGAACCTTTTTATTAATAACCAGTAACACAGAAAATCTTGTGAAAAGTTACGAATTCGACACTGGCTGAAACGTTATGACAAAGCCTTAGTGAAATACAGTGCCTCGGTATGTTATGACAAAGCCTTTGTGAAATACAGTGCCTCGGTATGTTATGACAAAGCCTTAGTGAAATACAGTGCCTCGGTATGTTTTGGGTTTTGTATACATAGTAAAAAGTTTTCTACCTGTTCATATTGCTGTAACCTGTCCTGAGGACGAGTCAGGCCACGCAAGGAAGGGGGATAGTCGTTACTAGACAATAGAGCACTCAATATGCAAAATACTATATTTATTAACTCACAGCTTTTACACAATGTCACATATAACTTACATTCGGCATTACTTTACAATTAATCACTATCTCTACTCCGCCATCAAATATAGTTAAGAGGTCCGTCTGACCTCTAGCGACAACTATAATTAATGTGCTCGTGACTCAGAGGGAGTCTTAAGGTTTTATACGATGACCCTAACGCTGCATGATCTATGGCGCCCTACTGGGAGTATATTTACCCTGGATCTGTCTCGTCGTCGCCTTATTGCAGACCTGCTCGACACTGGCAGTGGCCGGCGTCGAGGTGGGGACCACTGGCCTGGTGATCCTCTCTGTAGTCATCCCGTCGTCCCTTGGAATCAAGATGGCCGCGAGCCGCCATCGTTCCTACCTTATATAGAGCCCCGCCTGGCCTCACAACCTTCCTCGGCTGGGGTTGTTTTACAAACAGCCTGCCTCGCCCGTCGAGGTGGGGACCACTGGCCTGGTGATCCTCTCTGTAATCATCCCGTCGTCCCTTGGAATCAAGATGGCCGCGTGCCGCCATCGCTCCTACCTTATATAGAGCCCCGCCTGGCCTCACAACCTTCCTCGGCTGGGGTTGTTTTACAAACAGCCTGGCTCGCCCGTCGAGGTCGCGCCAACCTGGACTCTCGAGCGTCGCCTGCCAGCCCTGGCTAATGGTCACCACACCAGCAGACAAAAAAAATAATAAATTCCGGATACAAAATTTTTGTTGATAGTTAAACTGATGCAGAAAGAATAGGCCAAATATGTTAACTATAAAGGTTTTTTATGCCCATTCGATAAATTGCATTTTAGAAGATAACATCTTTTTTACAACTTCTGAAAATCATAATAACTGACACGTCAATTATCGTAGTTGTCTGATGTAGTAAATCAGCAGCACTACCACGAGGCCTCTACAATCTTCCCTGACTTTAGGCTCTCGGGCCTAGGTACTCGGTAATATAGGCTCTGTAGTACCAGTCGGTATTTCGCTGTAGGTGAACTAACTTAACTAAAATTGTAGGCAACACGCCGAGACAGGCCCTCTTCTGGTCTTGATACACGTCCCGGTGTTCTTATTGGCATGTTATGCGATTGCGGCATTCGCGTCACTTTACCTAAATCTGCTGAATAAAATCCTACCAGGCACATAACACACGTCACACCCTCGCCTGGAGCTGCGATAAGACAACATATCCGTACATGTTGAAGTAAAACTTAAGGTGACGCCATCAAATGGGCCAATCACAGGGCGGCTACTTCCTTAATTGTTCAACAAGCTATGTTGCGCATGGCAACGGCCTATAGCTTGTAAAACAACATGGCTATATGAAATATTAAGCATACAAGTAAATGTGGAAACAAACATAACTAATCATATTACCAAATAATTTGCATCTGATATGTGAATCATCGAAAAAAAAAAATTCTGACCATATGTAAATTAACACAACACATCAAATAAACTTATATACTATAGTAAAATTCATTATTTTATACTCAATATCTGCATTTGCATGTCAAAACGTCAGTCTTTCTGTGCATAAATTACGTTTCATTTTACCAGCTGTTACAATTGCTCGTACAATATTTATATATTAAGTATTGGTTTATTAAACTGGCTGGAGCCTGGTGCCAAATTGATCAAATTTGCTGTCGAGGGACGAATGATGAGTATGTACTAAGCAGTACTGTACCTTGCTGACCATTGTATCAGTTTGTTGTCCAAAAATAATTGTGTGGTGTGCCAAGTCACAGTGATTATATATTTTTACCTTGTTTATTTATGTTTACATGTCAATATATCCTGTTTACCTATAGTTTTTAGTATATTTATTTTGTTTATGTACGTTTCCGTATTATGTACTTTTTCAGTGTTTTTTCATACTTTGGAATGTTATTGTTTACATTGGGAAACTATGCATTTGAATATGAATTCGTACGTTACTTGAGTTAGGTTTGCATCAACTACCAAATATTTCCAAATAATTCTTAAAGAAACAACTTAATGAGAACTGTAATAGTTTCCTTTCTAGGTAATCGCTTAACCTTTACACACCCAAAGGTATGTATATCATTACTGTTATACTGTGCAAGTATTTTAATTTCTCTGTGTACTGAGTTTCCATGTAATTTTCATTTGAATGAGTGGAGAGTTGTTGAGTACAGCTCTCGGTGGAGAGAATAATTCTTCTCCAGCCAGTGTACCAAAGTTCATTCTGTGTGCTAAACACCATGTACTGACACCACACACCAGACACTTTAATTGCAGCAGTGGAGATGTCATCAGGTGGCCTACAGTTGGCAAGACAGTGTATATATTGCAGAGTGAACCAGTTGTCGAGTAAGGGTTACTGTCAAAACCAATCAAAAGTAGTAGCAACGTTCTCCCCTCACCGCCATTCTACTCACAATTGTTTACACAACTGTGTACAAAACTTTCAAACAATAATATTTCACTCCTGAGAGTCATCGTTACATTTCAGTGGTATTTCTTAAAAAAAAAAACTTTTAACAAATAAATAAAGTTTTTTTTTCTCTCTCTCTTTGATTTACTCCCTGAAGTACCCAATATTTTAACTTTGTGCATACACCTATGGTATTAACTTTGTGCATACACCTATGGTATTAACTTTGTACATGCACCTATGGTATTAACTTTGTGCATACACCTATGGTATTAACTTTGTACATGCACCTATGGTATTAACTTTGTGCATACGCCTATGGTATTAACTTTGTGCATACACCTATGGTATTAACTTTGTGCATACACCTATGGTATTAACTTTGTGCATACACCTATGGTATTAACTTTGTGCATACACCTATGGTATTAACTTTGTACATGCACCTATGGTATTAACTTTGTGCATACACCTATGGTATTAACTTTGTGCATACACCTATGGTATTAACTTTGTGCATACACCTATGGTATTAACTTAAATGAGTTGTTTTTGAAGGTTTTGTTGTCACATTTTGCAATGCAGGTAAGTCACTGATAGTGATATGCACACATTTATTTTGACCCGTTAGCCTATTTACACAGTTTTGTTTACAGTGATCGCATTATTGGCGAAATTACTTGCAAATCGCATTACAATAACAAGAGACATGAATTTTAACTGAAATTACGTTCAAATCATGACCAAGGTAAGTTATTTTCAGTTCAGCTGCTTTTTAATTCTGCAGCATATTCTGCAGTCTTCTTGCCATAAAGCATATGAAAATCTATGGTAAAATTTATTGTATTCAAGTTGGTTATTAAAAGTAACTTTTTCATGATCTAATGTCTTAAAAATATTTGGATTCCTGTAATTTAGGACATGAGCTTTGTTATTGAACTACAAAATTAAATATGCTTAATGCATGCAAAACTTGAGAGGTGAAGTAAATTATCGTAATGGCTTGATTATAAATTTTAGTATGTACTATCAAATATTTTTAACAATTCCATTTTCATCCTAGTGTTAGCTGTATTGCATAGATTGCATTAGTTAAGATTTTTAGTGGGGGAGGGGGTAGTTGTTTAAAATGTTTAAAATTGCCATTTAGTTGTGTTCTGAAATACTCTCCTTAATACAGTAGACCTTATTTGTAATTTGTATAGAATTTAATTTATTTATCTCATTTATAATCACTTAAGTGTTACTTAAGTGACATGATATCGGAGGCAATGGTGTATTTTTATATTTGGTATAGTAGTACCATTATGTTGATAGATGTAAGCATTTTGCTGTCAATGTTGCTGCTTCCTCCATGGATTATCTACACTTGCCAAGAAAATAGATGTCTTAAGTAGGAAGTCGTGTTCCAATGCATGTATGTACTGTATGAACACACCATGCGTGGTGTTCAAAGTAATTATCATAATAGTGCTACAAAATTTAATTGTGGTATTCTCCATTGTCACTGACATAGTTTTCTAAGATGTAGGTGACTTGCATTAGTCGAATAAAGTAATGACGTGTTTGATATTTTACCATGGAACGAAACTTATTAAAATGCTCAATTACCAAATCGCAACCATTTCTGTTTATTTTTACATAAATACAAACACAAATGAAATATTTTAAAAGGCATGAGGTGAGCAGTTTACCAAAATCTATAAAAACTTGCTAAAAGGTGAAGTGGTCAGTGTCTATCAAGCAAGATGAAGTGGTCAGTTAGTGTCTATCAAGCAAGATGAAGTGGTCAGTTAGTGTCTATCAAGCAAGATGAAGTGGTCAGTTAGTGTATATCAAGCATGATGAGGTGGTCAGTTAGTGTATATCAAGCAAGATGAAGTGGTCAGTTAGTGTATATCAAGCAAGATGAAGTGGTCAGTTAGTGTCTATCAAGCAAGATGAAGTGGTCAGTTAGTGTCTATCAAGCATGATGAAGTGGTCAGTTAGTGTCTATCAAGCAATATGAAGTGGTCAGTTAGTGTATATCAAGCAAGATGAAGTGGTCAGTTAGTGTCTATCAAGCAAGATGAAGTGGTCAGTTAGTGTCTATCAAGCAAGATGAAGTGGTCAGTTAGTGTCTATCAAGCAATATGAAGTGGTCAGTTAGTGTATATCAAGCAAGATGAAGTGGTCAGTTAGTGTATATCAAGCAAGATGAAGTGGTCAGTTAGTGTCTATCAAGCAAGATGAGGTGGTCAGTTAGTGTATATCAAGCAAGATGAAGTGGTCAGTTAGTGTCTATCAAGCATGATGAAGTGGTCAGTTAGTGTCTATCAAGCAAGATGAAGTGGTCAATTAGTGTCTATCAAGCAAGATTAAGTGGTCAGTTAGTGTCTATCAAGCAAGAAGAGGTGGTCAGTTAGTGTATATCAAGCAAGATGAAGTGGTCAGTTAGTGTATATCAAGCAAGATGAAGTGGTCAGTTAGTGTATATCAAGCAAGATGAAGTGGTCAGTTAGTGTATATCAAGCAAGATTAAGTGGTCAGTTAGTGTCTATCAAGCAAGATGAAGTGGTCAGTTAGTGTCTATCAAGCATGATGAAGTGGTCAGTTAGTGTCTATCAAGCAAGATGAAGTGGTCAGTTAGTGTCTATCAAGCCAGCAATTGGAAATGAGGGGGGTGGGGGTAGGAAGAGGCACTCTTGCCCCTTCTGTACTCGACTGTGCCTTCAGAGTACAGTTACAGATTTGACAGTAGCCCACTTCAATCAAAATTTCCCCCATTCCAGAGTTGCTCTGTACTACAAAGATACTTTGTTTTGTTGATGAACAGGCACTAGATATTGCCAAACTACAGAATAGTTCTTTGTGTATAATTGTTGGTTACAGCCTCCATAATTTCACAACTGGTCTACTCACATCATGAAGCAGTGACTGTGGTTTCAACTGATTATTACTAATGTTTGAAGCATGGCTGCCTGTTCGTTAACTATAGCTGCCTGTGTTTCACTTGAGGCAGTGTAGTTGTGGCATAACTGCACGACAAAACTGATTTATACGTGCAAGAAAGCAGAACGAAAACCTTATCTGTTTGGAATATAAATATGTAAACAATTTATTCAGTTGCTAGTTGAATGATAATAGCTTCAAAAAGCAGTAAGTTAATATTTCGGCAACTTATTATGTTGCGAGGTCAATCTTATGTATTTATAGTGTATAACTGTTTAGAGAGCTAATTTTTTGTTTTATTGGTGGTTTTCGCATTCATGCCAACTAAGGGAATATTTTAGTTCCATTCCAGTTTAATGTTGTTTTTTACAGTAAAAGCCATAACGTTATATCACTAACTGTAGTAGAGGTATATTTAATTAATCTTGCATTAATAAACCACAGATAAGTTGTGAAGATTTCGTTGTTAAAAATTTTTTTTGGTTCTGTTCACTCCCGATTTTTTTGCAGAAATTTATGTTTGGTGACAGCTCCATTCTCAAGAATTTAATGAATAAATGGCGTCAGTTATGTTGCTGACAAATTAAATACCATTTAGCATTCCATTGTCTTACTTATAATTGATTAACATGTGTTCTTTGTAATTTACAATATCTAAGTCTGTGCCCAGTATCATGATTCAGTTGCAACTGATTGTCCTTATATCAAGTGATACGTAATATTTATGCTTTAAGTACTTTTTTTAATACGCTATAGTTATATGAATAAGCAACTATTATATTACATTCGGCAAAACAACACGTTTTAATACTACGAGACGACCACTGCACTTAAATAGCGCATGCCGAGCCATGTAAATTTTAATTTCCCGGATATTCGTCAGTTCATGCCGCTAGGAGCGCTGTTGTAGCGTGTCTCACATGATATAACGCCAGAGTTACCCTTCTAAATTGTCCTTCTAACATATTCGAGTATAGTGCAACATGTCCGATTGTTTGGTGTGGAAATTGACAATAAGCTAACTTGGAAGGAACATATAAAGTACATTGTTAGAAAACTAAACAGCCAATGTTGTGTATTGAAAGCGCTTCTGTTTATAATAATCATATGCTTAAAATCGGTGCATATCGCACATATATATTTACAAACAACTTATGGTATTGTTTTTTGGGGAATCTCTCAAGGTAACTTACAATCAGTTTTTACAAATAACTTATGGTATTGTTTTTTTTCGGGAATCTCTCAAGGTAACTTACAATCAGTTTTTACAGTACAAAAAAGAGCAATGTTACACTTTTCTCCTGCTAACAGTTACAGATGTTTGTTTATGGAGTTAGGAATTCTTCCAGTACGTTTTATTTATAAGGCCATACTTTTTGTTCATAAAAATAAGGCTAAGTATAATGTCAATAATCAAATCTAATACTCGCATAAAAAATAACTTTCATTTCAGTTGTCATAAAAAATTTCAGACATTAAAAGCATTAAATAAAATTGGAATCAGACTGTACAATAATCTTCGAAACAATATAGAAAGAGTAAATGGTTCGTACTATAGTATGTTAGAATTCATGTATGTGGCAAAGAAGATACCTCACATATTCTGAATGTGGCAAGGAAGATACCTCACATATTCTGAATGTGGCAAGGAAGATACCTCACATATTCTGAATGTGGCAAGGAAGATACCTCACATATTCTGAATGTGGCAAGGAAGATACCTCACATATTCTGAATGTGGCAAGGAAGATACCTCACATATTCTGAATGTGGCAAGGAAGATACCTCACATATTCTGAATGTGGCAAGGAAGATACCTCACATATTCTGAATGTGGCAAGGAAGATACCTCACATATTCTGAATGTGGCAAGGAAGATACCTCACATATTCTGAATGTGTCAAGGAAGATACCTCACATATTCTGAATGTGGCAAGGAAGATACCTCACATATTCTGAATGGTTTGTGAAGAATCTTTCTTTTTTTTTGTATTTATGATGATTTTTTGTAATATTTATGGTCTTTCTTGTGCTTTTGATCTCTTTGTTGTTTTATTCTGTCTCCTCTTGTTTGTTCTGTTTTTGGCAACATTAGCGAGTTCTATAACAGTGTACATTTGCTTATGAACGATGAATAAATACAATACAATACAATTTATTCCCTGTAGTATTATATCGACACCCGGATTCGGATTTAGGGTAGTGCGACAGATTCCACTGCACAGGGCGCCGAATAAAAAGGGGCTCCTAAGTGTGTGTTCAAATTACGAAACTGTTATTTATAATATTATTAGGGTAAGAAAAAAGTACAAAAATAAGCTTATTGAACTCTGAACAAAGTAAAGTGTTATTCTTCCGGACAGTGTAAGTTGGCCTTTTACTATTTGTTGAGTGGTCGTGTGCCTGTGTTGGATCGACAGTAACATGATAAATACTCATGATGATATTGCTGGAACAAATAGAGCGAGAGAAATGTTACAACTTCACTGCAGCCTGCACCACAGGATTTGTTATGTCCCACTAAAGAAAAATTTGGCACAAATGTTGTGTGCATATCAATTTTCTCTTCTCCACAATCTCGTTTGGTTATGGGTTCTTTTCTGTGTCAATAGGGGCGAGAATTGAAATTTCCAGAAGGGCTGGGGGCCACAGTTTGTAATCGCTAGAAATAGTCATTAATACATTGCTTCTCGACAGAATGTATTTTCATAGCGTTAAATGTATGATTTTGCTTAAAGCAATGATATATAGAAAATGCAGAACCTGCCACAATATAAGCATTTGGCAATAAAAAATAAAATCTGCATTAATTTAAATATATTACATTTTTAAGTTATTATTAGTTTGGTAAATATTAATCTAGTACAGCTATTGATCTCGCTTTTATTTTGAATGAAATGGTAAAACTATGTTGTCCTTTATGTTTCCAAAGTATACATTGATTTTATGCAGTTGGTTGTTTTCAGATATTTAGCACTTGATATTGTGGACTGTCAAAATGGAGTCTAAGAAGAAATTTTTAGTGGCTGAAAACAAAAATACGAAAGCTGAAATATATGCTGAAGAAAATAAAATAGTAGAAAGCTTAAATTTTTCAAGCATGAAAATGACTATTATGTTTTACCTGCTGAAGCTGTAGGAAGTGGTGAAGATAATTCATCAAACAAACAAATTACACACCAAGGGGAACATTGTATATCTAGAGGTGTTACTATTTGTGACTGTGGAGCACCAGGCTTTACAGTCACTGAAAAAATATGCAAAGAAAAATAATAATGTGTGTTTATTGGGATTCGAAAAACGAGGAGAGGAGGATGAGAATGGAACAGGACTGATGAGGGAATGCGACAAACTGCAGAAGAGATATTCCTAGGAGATTTTTCTAACTAACTATAGATAAAATCCTAGCTTCATTTAAAGAACTCTTTCATCTCTTTACTGATACATCAACTTGTGTGGAGATTGAACTACAATTTAGAACATCTACCTCTAGCCAAAGAATATTTGTCCGCCCAAAGTAGAAATCTTCAGGAAGCTCAACAGGAGAGTGGAAACGCTAAGACAAACCGAGCAGAGTTATAGGACGATTGTTACACCTTAAGTTTGCTATTCTTTCAGGACAAGCTTCACCTATGCAGTTTTTTCAAATGGTTCTTGAAGAGTTAGATATTTATATTGTAATGTGTGTAAGTAGCTTCAGTTCAGGGTTTTACACATATGCTAATATATATTTTGTAACTAGAGGTTATGTCACTCCTTAATTAAAGAATTAATAAAACATTGTTCAATGGTATGTTTTAATGCCCCTTTTTATTCGTTACACAAAAAGAATGTGACGCTTGGAAATTTTCTTTGTGTTATAATAAGAGAAAAATAATCCTAGGTTACCAACAATAAATCAGTTGAAACCAATATTCTAAAGGTCAAAACCAATATTCTAAAAAAAGACAAAATCAGCAAATTTGGTACATTTTACTTTTCATGCGCATTACCAGTTATTTCCAGGAGTAAAAGACGATCTTAAAATTTTTCGAATTAACATTTTTAAAAAAATTAGCCAGAAAAATGTTTTTTGCTTGGTAATATTTGCCGCCACCATCGTCCAACTTTCTCACCTATAAGAAGATTGGAAATGTCCGGTCTTGCACGGGGCCCTACCGCCACTGCACCTAAAACAGACCTTGTAAGGCAGGATTTACAACGGTCCATCCCGTCCGTCCGTCCGTCGCAGATTTACAACACCGCGTCGTCCGCACGTCAAAAATTTCCACTAGATAGTCAGTGCAGCGAACTAACACAACTAAAAAAGTCCAAGTTTAAAAAGAAATTACTTGTGTAAAAGTAAATTAATTAGTGTAGTAGTGGTGATACTGTGCGTTGAAAAACAAGCGGGGAAAGTCGAGAATTTTACATGTTGTGTTGTGTTGTGTTGTGTTGTGTTTTGCTGTGCTGTGCTGTGTTGTGTTGTGTTGTGTTGTGTTGTGTTGTGTTGTGTTGTGTTGTGCTGTGTTGTGCGTAGATAAATGAATGGCAGGAGTAAATCGAAGGATGCTTTTACTCCTGCGAAAAAAGAAAAAAACGAGAAGAAATGCGTAAAGCCCGTGATTGGTGGGTGCGTCCAGTTTTTCATGAAAGGGCAACGAAATGAGCATGTTTAACTCTAATATCAAGTCTCAGACAAACCGATCAGGCACTGTTTATACATTTTCTGAGAATGGATCTCTCAAAATGTTATGCCTGCTTGCATTTGTTTCGCCCCACATTCAAACATTTTCTCAAAGGGATAACATATCTCCTGGTGAACGTTTGACTGTAACTTTAAGGTAAGGTAAATACATCAGACTGTTAGTTATACAGTAGCATGTATAAGTTGTCTGGCATTTTCGTATTGCTGCAAAACAGCCAGCATATTGACATGTACTTATTGCACTGAGACAGGTTGTGTTTTACTGCAGGCATCTAGCATCAGGAAATGATATTGGCCACTGCTCTGCGAGCAAAACACGCCACAGCAGAAACCTGCAATGTTATATGGGATGTTATGGTGTCTAGAGTTTTCTGTAGATTAGCAACCGAAACATGGATTGCTTTTTCTAAGGAGTTTCAAGATATATGGAATTTTCCCCACTGTATCGGAGCTATTGATGGGAGACATGTGGTTGTGCAGGTAAGTAAAATACACTAATGTAATTTTATCAACAGATATCCACTTAACACCTTGCATTTTGATAGTAATAGGTGTTAGGAAGTTCAGGAAGGGTGGGGCAGGGGAGGATGAACTAGCCAATTATTATTATTATTTTCACTAACATTTTGATGTGTCTACATTTAAATGAGCAGATATTTTTATGAGGAATTTTTTTTTTTTGCAAAACCAAAACATTAAATAATAATTTCAGCTAAAGTTACTATTTCCCAAACTACATAATTCACACATGTATCACAAAGTATGCACCTAGCATAATTTCGTGTTAAGAGAACAAGAGACTTTTATTTTATACAAATTACTGTTCTCGTGTACAATAATTGTGGGTTCTAAATTGTAATAAGTAAGTATTAGCTATTGCGGATTAACTATTAATTATTTGTAGTAAAAGTTGAATTAATAATCTCTCCTCTTTTTACTTTTATTTATGTGTGATTGGGTACTGTTAATGCCTAGTACACTTAAGCTTATGGATTCCATTTTGATAAATTTCTACACTACGACACTAGTAGCAAACCTATATTGCCTAAATTTGAATAACATTGACACTGTTGTAAAAATGATATCTTTGGACCAAAACTGTATTGTGCTTCTGATAAAGTGTAGTATTTCCAGCAGTAACATGTATGTATTCTATAAAAAATACCAATGCATAGGCCTACCTGCTACATGACTTAGTAAAAATACCTGTAAAATGATATGTCAGAAGTTAATCTCTTGGATTACATTACTAAGTTGAAAATGCAATGTAGTACTTACAAAATACACGTAGTACAACAATTAAATTAATGGTAAGAGTATTTAAAGGAAAGAGAAAATAATTCAAGCTGTGACAATCTATGCTGCAGAGATGCGCTGCTGTCATAGGACAAGAAACACTACATTATCAAGCAATATTTTATTACAACTTTTATATTTTAACTGCGACTGTGTTTCATTTTGCAGGCATTCTGTGGCGCATGGTCCCAGTACGACAACGACAAAGCATCCGACAGTATTGTCCTTCTAGCGGTCTCAGATGCCAGGTACACATTTTTGACCGTTGACATTGGAGCACCAAGGCGATGCAGTGATGGCGGTATACTTAAGGCGCCATCATTAGGAAAAAGGCTCGAAGAAGCTACCATTGGGATTCCTCCACCCCAACCGTTACCTGAGGTACGAGATGTCCCATGTTTCACTGTGGGAGAGATGTCCCATTTTTCACTGTGGGAGATTCAGCGTTTCCTTTAAAAAGTTATTTGATGAAGACCTACTCTGGTGAATTTTTGCCAGATGAGCAACTGTAAGTCTCTACAACTGGCTGCAAGACACTATGTATCACCCCAACTCATCGACTCAGAAGACATGTGTGGCAAAAGTTCCCCTGGCAGTGGGGAACTGAAGTAAATACCGGTAGTGTTATTTGAAACATACCTCCAGCAGCAAGAGTGGGTGCCACAAACTTTGCAGCAGCTCCAGCTGATAGCAGGGAGAAACTTACAGATTTTTTTTAGTGCTGGGCAAGTAAACTGATAGTGCTCACAAACTCATTACTTCCCCCAAGTAATGTGAGCTTGTACTTTATCTATAAATTATTTTTCATTTATCAAAATATTATTAAGATGAGTGCACATAAATGCAGTGCATTCTCCTTTGGTGTAATTTTCTAGACTTGGTTAGGGCCTAAGCTTTGTTTGCACGAGGCAGAAAAATATCCTGAAAGTAAAACTCGAGCAGGACTTCAGAAGATTTGATAGCAACTGTGAATGAACTAGGGTGTTTTGATATTCTGCTATACAACTTTGTGCAATTTTGTTGGGCGTTGAGTCTCATTCAAAGCCCGGCCTAGCCCATCAGGTAAAGGGAACAAATCAGAGCAATGTGTGGAGACAGACACTGCAGTCTCCGCCTCGTAGGAATTAAAATATTCTGCTCCTGGTTCTTCCAATTGTGCAGCTAGGCTACTCGTAGCTTGTGGCTATGAAGTATGTCTACTACTATGTACTGCCAAATAGCTGTCCAGGAAGACATGATTTAAAAAAAAAAACTGCCAAATTTTAACTTTCTTATTGGCTTGGCCACTCTTCACATTCAGTTTTTCATTGCGTTTCCGCGCGTACGTATCTCGAAGCAACAGCCATCGTTTCCGCTCGTACGTGTCTCGAAGCAACTGCCATCGTTTCCGCTCGTACGTATCTCGAAGCAACAGCCATCGTTTCCGCTCGTACGTTTCTCGAAGCAACTGCCATCGTTTCCGCTCGTACGTGTCTCGAAGCAACAGCCATCGTTTCCGCGCGTACGTATCTCGAAGCAACTGCCATCGCTTCGGGCGTACGTGTCTCGAAGCAACTGCCATCGTTTCCGCGCGTACGTTTCTCGAAGCAACTGCCATCGTTTCCGCGCGTACGTATCTCGAAGCAACAGCCATCGTTTCCGCTCGTACGTGTCTCGAAGCAACTGCCATCGCTTCGGGCGTACGTGTCTCGAAGCAACTGCCATCGTTTCCGCTCGTACGTGTCTCGAAGCAACTGCCATCGTTTCCGCTCGTACGTATCTCGAAGCAACTGCCATCGCTTCGGGCGTACGTGTCTCGAAGCAACTGCCATCGTTTCCGCGCGTACGTATCTCGAAGCAACTGCCATCGCTTCGGGCGTACGTGTCTCGAAGCAACTGCCATCGTTCCCGCTCGTACGTGTCTCGAAGCAACTGCCATCGTTTCCGCTCGTACGTGTCTCGAAGCAACAGCCATCGTTTCCGCTCGTACGTTTCTCGAAGCAACTGCCATCGCTTCGGGCGTACGTGTCTCGAAGCAACTGCCATTGTTCCCGCTCGTACGTGTCTCGAAGCAACTGCCATCGTTTCCGCTCGTACGTATCTCGAAGCAACTGCCATCGCTTCGGGCGTACGTGTCTCGAAGCAACTGCCATCGTTTCCGCGCGTACGTATCTCGAAGCAACTGCCATCGTTTCCGCTCGTACGTATCTCGAAGCAACTGCCATCGCTTCGGGCGTACGTGTCTCGAAGCAACTGCCATCGTTTCCGCTCGTACGTATCTCGAAGCAACTGCCATCGTTTCCGCTCCTACGTATCTCGAAGCAACTGCCATCGCTTCGGGCGTACGTGTCTCGAAGCAACTGCCATCGTTTCCGCTCGTACGTCTGAAGCAATGCCTCTTCGCTCTAGTCTCGAAGCAAACTGCCGCTCGTACGTTCTCGAAGCACTGCCATCGTATCGCGTACGTGTCTCGAAGCAACAGCCATCGTTTCCGCTCGTACGTTTCTCGAAGCAACTGCCATCGTTTCCGCGCGTACGTGTCTCGAAGCAACAGCCATCGTTTCCGCGCGTACGTATCTCGAAGCAACTGCCATCGCTTCCGGGCGTACGTGTCTCGAAGCAACTGCCATCGTTTCCGCGCGTACGTTCTCGAAGCAACTGCCATCGTTTCGGCGTACGTGATCTCGAAGCAACTGCCATCGTTTCCGCTCGTACGTGTCTCGAAGCAACTGCCATCGCTTCGGGCGTACGTGTCTCGAAGCAACTGCCATCGTTTCCGCTCGTACGTGTCTCGAAGCAACTGCCATCGTTTCCGCTCGTACGTATCTCGAAGCAACTGCCATCGCTTCGGGCGTACGTGTCTCGAAGCAACTGCCATCGTTTCCAGTCGTTCTCCGCGCTCGTTCCGCGTACGTATCTCGAAGCAACTGCCATCGCTTCGGGCGTACGTGTCTCGAAGCAACTGCCATCGTTTCCGCTCGTACGTGTCTCGAAGCAACTGCCATCGTTTCCGCTCGTACGTATCTCGAAGCAACTGCCATCGCTTCGGGCGTACGTGTCTCGAAGCAACTGCCATCGTTCCCGCTCGTACGTGTCTCGAAGCAACTGCCATCGTTTCCGCTCGTACGTTTCTCGAAGCAACTGCCATCGCTTCGGGCGTACGTGTCTCGAAGCAACTGCCATTGTTTCCCGCTCGTACGTGTCTCGAAGCAACTGCCATCGTTTCCGCTCGTACGTATCTCGAAGCAACTGCCATCGCTTCGGGCGTACGTGTCTCGAAGCAACTGCCAGTGTTCCGCTCGTACGTGTCTCGAAGCAACTGCCATCGTTTCCGCTCGTACGTATCTCGAAGCAACTGCCATCGTTCGGACGTACGTATCTCGAAGCAACTGCCATCTCGCTTCGGCCGTACGTGTCTCGAAGCAACTGCCATCGTTTCCGCTCGTACGTGTCTCGAAGCAACTGCCATCGTTTCCGCTCGTACGTTTCTCGAAGCAACTGCCATCGTTCGCGCTCGTACGTGTCTCGAAGCAATGCCATCATCGTTTCGGCTCGTACGTGTCTCGAAGCAACTGCCATCGTTTCCGCGCGTACGTATCTCGAAGCAACTGCCATCGTTCGGCGTACGTGTCTCGAAGCAACTGCCATCGTTTCCGCTCGTACGTGTCTCGAAGCAACTGCCATCGTTTCCGCTCGTACGTTCTCGAAGCAACTGCCATCGTTTCGCTCGTACGTTCTCGAAGCAACTGCATCGTTTCCGGTACGTGTCTCGAAGCAACTGCCATCGTTTCCGCGCGTACGTATCTCGAAGCAACTGCCATCGCTTCGGGCGTACGTTTCTCGAAGCAACTGCCATCGTTCCCGCTCGTACGTTTCTCGAAGCAACGCCATTCGTTTCCGCGCGTACGTGTCTCGAAGCAACTGCCATCGTTCCGCTCGTACGTGTCTCGAAGCAACGCCATCGTTTCCGCTCGTATTCTCGAAGCAACTGCCATCGTTTCCCGCTCGTACGTATCTCGAAGCAACTGCCATCGTTTCCGCTCGTACGTTCTCGAAGCAACTGCCATCGCTTCGGCGTACGTGTCTCGAAGCAACTGCCATCGTTCCGCTCGTACGTATCTCGAAGCAACTGCCATCGTTTCCGCTCGTACGTTCTCGAAGCAACTGCCATCGTTTCCGCTCGTACGTGTCTCGAAGCAACTGCCATCGTTCCGCTCGTACGTGTCTCGAAGCAACTGCCATCGTTCGTTACGTTTCCGACAATGCCCGGTACGTGTCTCGAAGCAACTGCCATCGTTTCCGCTCGTTCTCGAAGCAACTGCCATCGTCCGCTCGTACGTTCTCGAAGCAACTGCCATCGTTCCGGCGTACGTGTCTCGAAGCAACTGCCATCGTTTCCGCTCGTACGTGTCTCGAAGCAACTGCCATCGTTTCCGCTCGTACGTATCTCGAAGCAACTGCCATCGCTTCGGGCTGTACGTGTCTCGAAGCAACTGCCATCGTTCCCGCCGTACGTGTCTCGAAGCAACTGCCATCGTTTCCGCTCGTACGTTCTCGAAGCAACTGCCATCGTTCCGTCGTACGTGTCTCGAAGCAACTGCCATCGTTTCCGCGCGTACGTGTCTCGAAGCAACTGCCATCGTTTCCGCTCGTACGTTCTCGAAGCAACTGCCATCGTTTCGGCCGTACGTGTCTCGAAGCAACTGCCATCGTTCCCGCTCGTACGTGTCTCGAAGCAACTGCCATCGTTTCCGCTCGTACGTGTCTCGAAGCAACTGCCATCGTTTCCGCGTACGTGTCTCGAAGCAACTGCCATCGTTCCGCTCGTACGTGTCTCGAAGCAACTGCCATCGTTTCCGCTCGTACGTGTCTCGAAGCAACTGCCATCGTTCCGGCGTACGTATCTCGAAGCAACTGCCATCGTTCGGCGTACGTGTCTCGAAGCAACTGCCATCGTTTCCGCTCGTACGTTCTCGAAGCAACTGCCATTTCGCTCGTACGTTCTCGAAGCAACTGCCATCGTTCCGCTCGTACGTGTCTCGAAGCAACTGCCATCGTTTCCGCTCGTACGTATCTCGAAGCAACTGCCATCGCTTCGGGCGTACGTGTCTCGAAGCAACTGCCATCGTTCCGTCGTACGTGTCTCGAAGCAACTGCCATCGTTTCCGCTCGTACGTTCTCGAAGCAACTGCCATCGTTTCGCTCGTACGTGTCTCGAAGCAACTGCCATCGTTTCCGCCGTACGTATCTCGAAGCAACTGCCATCGCTTCGGCTTACGTTCTCGAAGCAACTGCCATCGTTTCCGGCGTACGTGTCTCGAAGCAACTGCCATCGTTTCCGCTCGTACGTATCTCGAAGCAACTGCCATCGTTCGGCGTACGTGTCTCGAAGCAACTGCCATCGTTTCCGCTCGTACGTGTCTCGAAGCAACTGCCATCGTTCCGCTCGTACGTGTCTCGAAGCAACTGCCATCGTTCCGCTCGTACGTTCTCGAAGCAACTGATCGTCGCGTACGTTCCGAGCAACTGCCTCGTTTCCGCCGTACGTGTCTCGAAGCAACTGCCATCGTTCCGCTCGTACGTGTCTCGAAGCAACTGCATCGTTCCGTCGTACGTTCTCGAAGCAACTGCCATCGTTTCCGCTCGTACGTATCTCGAAGCAACTGCCATCGTTTCCGCTCGTACGTTCTCGAAGCAACTGCCATCGTTCCGCCGTACGTTCTCGAAGCAACTGCCATCGCTTCGGGCGTACGTGTCTCGAAGCAACTGCCATCGTTCCGCTCGTACGTTCTCGAAGCTCGAAGCAACTGCCATCGTTTCCGCTCGTACGTGTCTCGAAGCAACTGCCATCGTTTCGGCGTACGTGTCTCGAAGCAACTGCATCGTTCGCTCGTACGTGTCTCGAAGCAACTGCCATCGTTTCCGCTCGTACGTTCTCGAAGCATGACTCGCTGCGTCGTTCTCGAAGCCCATGTGCTCGTACGTGTCTCGAAGCAACTGCCATCGTTTCCGCTCGTACGTATCTCGAAGCAACTGCCATCGTTCGGCGTACGTGTCTCGAAGCAACTGCCATCGTTTCCGCGCGTACGTTCGAAGCTGCCATCTCGCCGTCGTATCTGAAGCAATGCCATCGTTCGCGTCGTACGTGTCTCGAAGCAACTGCCATCGTTTCCGCTCGTACGTTTCTCGAAGCAACTGCCATCGTTCGCTCGTACGTGTCTCGAAGCAACTGCCATCGTTTCCGCTCGTACGTTCTCGAAGCAACTGCCATCGTTTCGCTCGTACGTGTCTCGAAGCAACTGCCATCGTTCCGCTGTACGTGTCTCGAAGCAATGCCATCGTTTCCGCTCGTACGTATCTCGAAGCAACTGCCATCGTTCGCGTACGTGTCTCGAAGCAACTGCATCGTTTCCGCTCGTACGTCTCGAAGCAACTGCCATCGTTTCCGCTCGTACGTGTCTCGAAGCAACTGCCATCGTTCCGCTCGTACGTGTCTCGAAGCAACTGCCATCGTTCCCGCTCGTACGTTCTCGAAGCAACTGCCATCGTTTCCGCTCGTACGTTCTCGAAGCAACTGCCATCGTTCGGCGTACGTTCCGAAGCAATGCCATCGTCGCGCGTACGTGTCTCGAAGCAACTGCCATCGTTTCCGCTCGTACGTTTCTCGAAGCAAACTGCCATCGCTTCGGGCGTACGTGTCTCGAAGCAAGCCATCGTTCCGCTCGTACGTTCTCGAAGCAACTGCATCGTTCGCGTACGTTCTCGAAGCAACTGCCATCGTTTCCGCTCGTACGTTCTCGAAGCAACTGCCATCGTTCGGCTCGTACGTTCTCGAAGCAACTGCCATCGTTTCCGCCGTACGTGTCTCGAAGCAACTGCCATCGTTTCCGCTCGTACGTGTCTCGAAGCAACTGCCATCGTTCCGCTCGTACTGTCTCGAAGCAACTGCCATCGTTTCCGCTCGTACGTTCTCGAAGCAAATGCCATCGTCCTTCGGCTCGAAGCAGTCGTACGTGTCTCGAAGCAACTGCCATCGTTCCGCTCGTACGTGTCTCGAAGCAACTGCCATCGTTCCGCTGTACGTGTCTCGAAGCAACTGCCATCGTGTTCCGCCGCTGTTCGCTGTACGTTCTCGAAGCAACTGCCATCGCTTCGGGCGTACGTGTCTCGAAGCAACTGCCATCGTTCCCGCTCGTACGTGTCTCGAAGCAACTGCCATCGTTTCCGCTCGTACGTTTCTCGAAGCAACTGCCATCGCTTCGGGCGTACGTGTCTCGAAGCAACTGCCATCGTTCCCGCTCGTACGTGTCTCGAAGCAACTGCCATCGTTTCCGCTCGTACGTGCTCGAAGCAACTGCCATCGCTTCGGGCGTACGTGTCTCGAAGCAACTGCCATCGTTTCCGCTCGTACGTATCTCGAAGCAACTGCCATCGTTCCGCTCGTACGTTCTCGAAGCAACTGCCATCGTCGCGTACGTTCTCGAAGCAACTGCCATCGTTCCGCGCGTACGTACTCGAAGCAACGCCATCGTTTCCGCCGTACGTTCTCGAAGCAACTGCCATCGTTCGGGCGTACGTTCTCGAAGCAACTGCATCGTTCCGCTCGTACGTGTCTCGAAGCAACTGCATCGTTCCGCCGTACGTTTCTCGAAGCAACTGCCATCGCTTCGCGTACGTGTCTCGAAGCAACTGCCATCGTTCCGTCGTACTGTCTCGAAGCAACGCCATCGTTTCCGCTCGTACGTGTCTCGAAGCAACTGCCATCGTTCGCGTACGTGTCTCGAAGCAACGCATCGTCCGCTCGTACGTTCTCGAAGCAACTGCCATCGTTTCGCTCGTACGTATCTCGAAGCAACTGCCATCGTTCGGCGTACGTGTCTCGAAGCAACTGCCATCGTTCCGCCGTACGTGTCTCGAAGCAACTGCCATCGTTCCGCTCGTACGTATCTCGAAGCAACTGCCATCGCTTCGGCGTACTGTCTCGAACAACTGCCATCGTTTCCGCGCGTACGTTCTCGAAGCAACGCCATCGTTTCCGCTCGTACGTTCTCGAAGCAATGCCATCGCTTCGGCGTACGGTCTCGAAGAACTGCCATCGTTCCGCTCGTACGTTTCTCGAAGCAACTGCCATCGTTCGGCGTACGTTCTCGAAGCAACTGCCATCGTTTCCGCTCGTACGTATCTCGAAGCAACGCCATCGTTCCGCCGTACGTTCTCGAAGCAACTGCCATCGTTCGCGTACGTTCTCGAAGCACTGCCATCGTTTCCGCCGTACGTGTCTCGAAGCAACGCCATCGTTTCCGCTCGTACGTTCTCGAAGCAACTGCCATCGTTCGCGTACGTGTCTCGAAGCAACTGCCATCGTTCCGCTCGTACGTGTCTCGAAGCAACTGCCATCGTTCCGCTCGTACGTGTCTCGAAGCAACTGCCATCGTTCCGCCGTACGTGTCTCGAAGCAACGCCATCGTTCCGCGTACGTGTCTCGAAGCAACTGCCATCGTTCGGGTACGTTCCGAAGCAACTGCCATCGTTTCCGCTCGTACGTTCTCGAAGCAACTGCCATCGCTTCGGGCGTACGTGTCTCGAAGCAACTGCCATCGTTTCCGCTCGTACGTGTCTCGAAGCAACGCCATCGTTTCCGCTCGTACGTTCTCGAACAACTGCCATCGTTTCCGCGCGTACGTGTCTCGAAGCAACTGCCATCGTTCCGCTCGTACGTATCTCGAAGCAACTGCCATCGCTTGGTCGTTCTCGAGCAACTGCCATCGTTCCGCCGTACGTGTCTCGAAGCAACGCCATCGTTTCCGCCGTACGTGTCTCGAAGCAACTGCATCGTCCCGCCGACGTTCCGAAGCAACTGCCACGCTTCGCGTACGTTCCGAAGCAATGCCTCGTTCCGCGACGTACTCAAGCACACTGTTCCGCTCGACGTTCTCAAGACGCACGTTCCCGATTCCAACAACCCTCGTTCCCGTACTTCTCGAAGCAACTGCCACGCTCGCGTACGTTCTCGAAGCAACTGCCATCGTTTCCGCTCGTACGTATCTCGAAGCAACAGCCATCGTTTCCGCTCGTACGTATCTCGAAGCAACTGCCATCGTTCGGCGTACGTGTCTCGAAGCAACTGCCATCGTTTCGCGCGTACGTTCTCGAAGCAACTGCCATCGTTCGGGCGTACGTGTCTCGAAGCAACTGCCATCGTTTCCGCTCGTACGTGTCTCGAAGCAACTGCCATCGTTCCGCTCGTACGTATCTCGAAGCAACTGCCATCGCTTCGGGCGTACGTGTCTCGAAGCAACTGCCATCGTTTCCGCTCGTACGAGTCTCGAAGCAACAGCCATCGTTTCCGCTCGTACGTTTCTCGAAGCAACTGCCATCGCTTCGGGCGTACGTGTCTCGAAGCAACTGCCATGTTCCCGCTCGTACGTTCTCGAAGCAACTGCCATCGTTTCCGCTCGTACGTATCTCGAAGCAACTGCCATCGCTTCGGGCGTACGTGTCTCGAAGCAACTGCCATTGTTCGCTGACGTGTCTCGAAGCAACTGCCATCCTTTCCTCGTACGTCTCGAAAATGCACCCTCGCGTTCCTCGAAGCAACACCTTTCCGCTCGTACGTGTCTCGAAGCAACACTTCTTCCGCGTCTGCCGAAGCAACTCCGTTCGGTCGTCTTCTCGAACCACATCCTTCCGCCGTACGTCTCGAACAACTGCCATCGTTTCCCTCGTATGTTCAAGCAACGCCATCGTTCCGCTCGTATGTTAAGCAATGCCATCTTTCCGCCGCGTGTCTCACAAGCAACGCCTTCGGTCTACGTGTCTCAAGAACTGCCTCATCCGCTCGTACGTTCTCGAGAACGCCTCCTCCGCCGAGCGTTCTCCTCGAACACGCATCGTTTTCCGCTCGCGATCGACAACTGCAGCTCGGTCGTACTACTCAACTGCCGTCGTCGGCGCAGACTGAGCACTCCTCTTTACTGTCTCAAAGCCAATGCATGCTTTCGGCCGTCTCAGCACAACCCTCGTTCGCCGTGTTCTCGAAAAGTACCATTCCTTCGACTTTCAAACTGCTTCGGCTTGCTCGAACAACGCATCATCCGTCGTAGTGTTCGAAGCAACTGCATTTTCCCGTACGTTCTCGAAGCAACTCCATCTTGGCTCGTGTCTCGAAAACTGCCATCGTTTCCGCTCCACGATTCCGACAACGCCACGTTCCCTCGCTACACTGCCACGTTTCTCTCGAATATCTCGAAGCAACGCATCGTTGGCCGTAATGCAAGAAAGCTCTTCTCTCTGCCCGCACTCGAGCAAGACCCTCTCCCTCGAACAACTGCAAATCTCCTCGTTACTCGAAGAATGCATCGTTCGCGTCTTTCGGAGCAAGCATCGCTCGCTGTCTCGAGCACGTCTGCCCAATGTACGACTATCTCTTTCGATCGTCTTGACAGCCTGCAATCGCACACGTCATCGCACGCCGTTCCAACACTGCCTCGTTCAATCGATCATCACAACTCTCAAGGACGTTCACAAAAAAAATTCCACTAACATATTCGAAACTCGTTCGAGACTTTCAACAAGCTCGTCCGTCGACCATCAAGCACCTCCGCTCCGCAAAACTTCAACACTCCGCTACGTTCTGAAGCCGAGCACTGCTGACTGTCGTTTGAAAGCATTCTCAGCGTCTATTCAAGCCACTTGCCGTCTCGAAGATCTTCCGCTCGTAGTGTCAGAATGCACGTTACGGCTATTGTTCTCAACAAAGCGTCACCGCCAGTCCTGAGAACTGCATTTCAGCTCTAGTATTAAGAATGCTCTCTCCTGAGCCTGTACTTCTACAGACCGTTTCGCCAACGCACGTTCATCGGTATTCGCAACTCGCTTCGAGCAACTCTAAACCTTTTCCGTCTAACTGAACGAACGCATTCGTAGCTCCAGTAGCAGACTTCCGCGTTTCTAGAGATGACCAAGATCGACTTCGTGACTCGAATCTAAATCCGCCTGGACGTCTCTCCAAATCTTTTCGCATCGGCTACGTCTCTCGAACGACGATCTTCACTTAGTATAGAAAATCATTTCGTAACATTCGTAGCTCAGATTCGTCGCTAGGCAACATCTCGCACTCCATCGTCGAGACCCCCATTCCTGTACGTTCCGAACAAGAACACATGTTCCCTTATCTTACGCTGCGAGTTCCCGTCGATAAGCATTTCCGTGACGTTCTCGAAGAAACTCGTTACCGCTCGTCGTCTCGACTGCGTCCGTCACGAGCTGTAACATCATCCGACAACGTCGTCACACAGCTACACTCAGCAATCCGCAGCGTATCGGACGAATTCACGCACGCTCGTACACCGTCGTTCCAAGTCACTACGAGTAGGTTGCAAAGTCCCCCGCAGATCCGACTATGTCAAAAATCCTCCTGGTACCACGCAAGGCACGTTTCGTCCTGACGTTCTCGAACACCCCTCGCCGATCGATTCTGTAAGCTACCCAGTTTCCGTCGTAGTCAAGAAGCACTGTCGTTGTACGTTCTCGAAAACTCCATCGTTCAGTGCAAGTGTCTCGAAAAACTGCAGTTCGCGTACGTGTCTCGAAGCACATGCCATTCCCTCGTTCTGAAGAACATCTTTCGCTCGTCGTTAAAACGCCGCTTCTTCGTCGTTCGAAGCAACTGCCTAGCTGTGCTGAAGTCGTGAATGTACGTTTGGTCTGTCGAAGCAATTCCACGTATACTCGTCATCTAAAACGCAACATGTGTAACTCATCTCGTTTTCTACTGATCCTCAAACGCATGCTTGTAACTGTTTCGAACGCAATTTGTCGTTCTGTATTTCTAAAAGTATCTATTCCGTAAGGTTTGCAAGGAAAGAAAATAAATGCTACAAAACTCTTACCGGTGTAGTGTTCTAAGACTGCCTCGAGTCCCGAGCGACGAACAAGATACTTCTCACCAAGACTTTCGACGCAAGTGTCTCATCAATGCCGAAAATTCCAACGTTGGTTGTTGTTTTAAAAAACCCATAATTTTTATCTAGAACTGCCATGTCGTGTGTACGTCGAAGCACGCCCCCGCCCAAGCCATTCCCAAGTTTCCCGGGCCCCTTTTTCGCGGTCTGCCAAAGCAACCCCCTTTTTGAAAATTGCCATGTTTTTTTCTAAAAAAAACTTCCCATAAATACGTTCGAAGAATGAAATTTGGGGCTATTTTTGGAGGTTTTTTTGCCTTTCGACAGATCAAAATGACTTTTTGATTTTCCCAACGTTCCTTTTTTTCCCAATTCCTGGTTTCTTAAATTGCCCTTTTCGTGCTCGAAAAATTTTTTTATTAAATAATGCCATCCCCTACAATTTCTAAAAACTGATGTTTCAAACTTTTGGCCTTTCTTTTTAAATGATAATAAAAATTTTATAAAAATTAAGGTAAAGGGTTTTTTGGGATTTCATAGCATCCATTCGAATTTGGGATGCTTTCGGTTAAAGTTTTTTTTTTAAACCATTGATATTTCGTAAATTTTCCCGTTTTAATAATTTTTTCAAAATTTTAAAATGTTAAAATAAAAAATAATGAAGCCATAATAAATTGATTTAAAAGTTTGGGGCTGGCCTTAACCCTTTTTAAAATGGATTACAAATGTTAAAGGGGGCAGATTCTTTTGATTACCCTTGTTGTTTGGACGTGAAGAACAGGGAAAAAAAGGGTTTAAGGATTATTTCCCCCAAACCTTTCCCCTTTTTTTTACAGGTTTAGTTTATGGGTTTTAGATGGATTTTTGGATGGTTTTGCTGGAAAGTGGTGAAGTTTTGCGAGCTCTTTAAATTTTGCCTTTTTGCGTGGGATCTGTACGACGCAGTCGCGTAGTGTGCGGATACAATCCAACAGTTGCGTGTGTTGCATTGCGTGACGTGACACGTGAGTCGTCGTGCAGCTTCGTTTCGCGCTCAAGTCACAACTGCAGGCAAGAAGTCGCGTATTTAGTTATTCCCCCCCCCCCCCCCCCCTTCTATTTCTACTACTTCAAGTGGCTTGCTTGCTTGCACGGATTGTCTTAGTAGTGTTTGGAACGTCCTCACGTTGTCTGCTGGCCAGAAATCGTGTGATGAAGTAGGCACGTTCAAGTGCGAGCGCTACAGTTAAGCAACTTTGAAAGTGAGATCAATGGTAAACATCGTTTCTAGAAGATATCACCGTTTTCCTTTCTATTGTTACTGCATCACTTTGAGCATCGCATTCCGTGCTAGAGTAGCTTGTAGTGCGTAATAGGTTAGTGCATGACGTAATTGTTAGTTGTCTGCTCGTGTCTTGGCAGTACATCACATTCGTCGCCAACTGGTATTTGAATGTGAAATAAGGTCAGGGAAGGTTTTTTTTTTTCTACTGGCGTGCCACTTGTAACGCGACCTTATTGTTTGTTCGCTTGGTATTTGTTACACCCCACGCGGTTTGGCAAAGCATCCTGTGGTAGTTTTCCATCAAGAAAATAAGTCTGCTGTGGAAGAACTCTTCGACAACAGAAGCATTACCTACGTCTTGTTAGTGCTTGTATATATATAACCTCTTCACCTGGAACGTGGGCTGAGCAACTGTAACAAGAGGACGAGCAGCCAACAACCTCGCACTGACGTTTACACATGGTAAGTTTTGTTGTTGTTGATGTAGCTGTTGTAGCGTGCTAGTGATAATAGCCGAGGTTAAGGGGATATAAAAAAAAACTGGCCGGGACAGTTAGCTGCCCCGAGGCTGTGTTTAACAGAGGTCTTCTCGGACGAGCAAGTACGCCCGAGCTGCGCGTGTATTTTCTGCTCGCGTGGGTCGTCATGAATACGTGCGCACGTAGGTGAGACGGAAGGATTGTGTGCCGTCGCACGTACGTGCCAAGCGCGAGTTTCGTCTTCTGCGAAATTCGCTGTGCAGCACGAGGCAGCTACATCACGCCGAGGTCTGCCTCGACTACTTGCAGAAAGGAACGGGTATAAACGATAACGTTAATACGATGTGGCAAATTTTCCGCGCATTAAAACGTTGTAGGATATAATTATAAATTGATGAAAGTTTCGACAACTTGTGTATGTATCTTTTGTCATTTTCCGTGCTGCTATGGAGATCTGTACAGCTAAATTGAACTGTGTCCAGCTTTAAATGTTACGAAAAACTTAGACGTAATAAATTTACTAATTACTGTAATGTAATTTTTAAACAAGCTCGGTTATTTAAGAAGCCGTAATGATAAGGTTTGCTATCGATAAGCAATGGGAAATTGACTACCATCGCTTCAGCACTCGACAGAGTTAGCTGATTCGGAATATGTTAAACCTATAGCTGATGTTGTGTAGTATAATGTCACCTACATTGTTTTTAAGGAAATAATAATGTGTTCCACACAATGTCAGGTCGTACTCTGAAGTCGATACGATATAATGAAATGGGCATTCTTGGAAGATGAGCGCAGAATGTAGTTGGCGTAGTATTTGAGCACATTCACATAGCATACATTCCTCGCCATCTTTTTCTCTCCCCTTCAGTTCATCTTCGTATCTAAACATCAGAGACCTAGAATGTCGAGGGATTCAGGAAATACAGACTGTTCATGGTAAAGTGAGCACTTTTGAGGCCCAAGTTACTTTTTTCCTTCAGCCATTTTTTATCCTTTAACTACGTCTTAAAACAAGCATTGCTGTGTACGTAATAAATTAATGTGTATATTCCACAGCACTCGGGAGTTAACATCTAACGCTAAAATAAAATAGATTTATTGACTATTATTCCACCAACAAGAGGGCTTTCAAAACTGCTCACTTTACCATGAATAGCCCATAGCTTCTGTGCTCTGATGGCTTGCCGTGGGCAGCTGCGCTTTTTAATCATCCAATCAAAATGATTGTAACGTGATAGGTATATCGCTTCTTGGTGTATTGCTAAACCCACCCTTCACATACATGTATTATATCGTATTCGTCTTGGACCTACCACATGTTCATTGCGACCGATATGGTGATTATGCGTGCGACTTCTGCTAATATGACCTGTAGCGTTTTGATATCGCTTGGTCATTGCAATTCACATGTTGTCGTTAGAATATTTAATATTAGGAATGATTTGTGTTGGCTGTGGACTGTAATGTTGCCTTTGTTTGTACTGTTCAATCGACGTAATAATCACGTGGTGCACTACTCAGTGGCGTAGATGAGATATTCTCTTGGAAGGGCACACGAGCCGCTCATCACCCTCCCCCCTACTATCTTTCCAGATGAGTGGTCAACCACTAGTTGAGTTTGTAATAATTATAACTTAGCTAAGTAAACGTCTTGCTTCTTTTTTTAATGTGTTGCATTTTACGATCTTTGTCATAATTTAACTGGTTGGCTCACAGTATATGGTTTATGGGACACTTTAATAATTTGTATTACTTCTGCAAGTAAAATGGCAATATTGTGTTGTCGTGTAATTCGTGTTTAAAATATTAGCGTAGTAGCGCTACATGCTACATTCCTGCGTAACTTACCTCCGCACAGTGTGTTTGAGACTGCCCCCCCCCCCCCCAAACTTCAAACATATCTTCTTCAACCAAATGATCTCTGAAAGCAGCTAGTCTACTCCTGAGATCCCGTTTACTTGGAAACTTGGTTTCCTCCAAATCTGACAAATCGCCATTCAATCTGCACCCCCCCCCCCAACTCCACCACGCATCATAAACATCTTTGGTCTGGTTCAAATTATCTAGGTTCATAACTCCCAAATATACGATCTAACAAACCAGAACTGTGGCTCTCAATTGCAAGGTTATTTTCCTTTCTTATTCGTAATTATGCATTTCATAACAGCACATGCGTGCACAAATCCACGTGTAAATGTGACGTCAGATAAAGGTTTTGTGATGTGATAAGTATTTAGTGGTGTAACCTGATATACGGCTGCCTCGGGCCCGCTAAATTAAAACGGTAGTGTTTCAAATATTAAATGATTTTAGGCGTGCCAGGCCACATTTCGCAATATTGATTTCAAACAAAAAACACGTTTCCCATCTACACCTGGGCCACATTTCTACAAAAAGTTTTTAGTGGAATATTTAATACCCTGATAATTGCGTGCAAATTGAGATTACATTTTCTTTCTGTTATTAACTTGCCTACTCTAGTGTGCTGTATTCAAAAGGCACAAAGAGTATATTGTTAGAAAGCTATATCTTGAAATTCAGCTGGGATACGCCTATAGTCTGTTCAAGGTACAGTGAGCACTTTTGAAAGACCTGCATAAGATCTACTGGTAGGCCTATCCACATTGCATATTCTTTCAGTAATGTAAGGTTAACTTCATGGGCTTTATCACACTATTCATGTGTAGGTCGACTAAACCTTTGCCATTAGGAAAGTACCGTAAATTAGTATTTTACGAATTTACTTATTCTTTATCTTATATGCATAAAAAAATCAGAAAGCAGAATAAATAATTTCAATATGGTATTCACAATTGTTTACCTGATACTTTTAATTCAACATTAAGGTATGGAAGTATTTTACCTCCATTGTTATCAACTTTACTGAGCGCCAGCATGCGACCTTAAAATATATGTAGCCTAGGTAGGGACGGTAATATTTTTCAAATGTTTACTTCAAAAGTGCTCAATCAACCTGAACAATCTATATAATAATAATAATAATAATAATTTAACATAACCACCCGCAGCGTAATGTATCATTCCGCTCTGCTAGTCCCGCACTGTACAGTAGGGCTGTATATAGATCAATCAGTGTTCAGCTTATAAGGTTGGTTGGTTATGATATCCTAAAATATTTCCCGTAATTGTATGGATTTTTAGGAAGGTGGGTTTTCTGCATAATCGTCATATTTACCAGAAATTCGGGCAAGTAGTCCGATACAAATCGCACTCTAGGGCGAGCTGAGAGAGATAAGAAGGGTTTCTGCAGGGTCTTTTGCATCGAAGGATGGTAACATTCAAGTCAAGTAGCCTAGGCCAAAGTATTATTTAACAATGGAAGACTGTCGCCATATTCGCATTACTTACTTTTACGTCATTTACCTCTGGCTTATAAAAGTATGTCAAAATTCGGAAAGCAATTAAGTAATATGCAAGCATTAACATTTCGTATTTAGACAAACTTGTGCTTTAAAATTATTACAAGACGCACTGTGATATATTCGCAGAGTTTTAATAAATACTTGAAATGTCCATATTGACGTAGACTGTACTTTAAAAACGAAGTAAAGTACTGTAACATTAATTTACCTAGCCTATACGTATGAGACATTTTGAGTTCTGATAGCCTTGCATTCATGATGTGATGTACAGTGCGTTAGAACATCACATTCATGATGTGATGTACAGTGATCACATGTCAGTATTGTCATTGTTTTGTTGAGTAACAGTGTGTTTTCCCAGAATAAAAGTGGCTTATTTGTAGTAATAACAAGCAGTGGTTTGAAAGGGTAAATTATACCTTATTAATATATAGGTTGCCACAGGTCTGGAAAACAGGGAAATGTCAGGGAATTTTCCAATTGAAAAAATGTGGCAACCCTGTCATAATAATAGGAATTAAAATAAGATAGCTAATATCGTAGGAACCTCATCTACACCCCTTAATGCAACTTAGATTACAATATGATATGCGGTGTCGTAAGCTTAACTTATTCCCGTTCGCAAGCAGGCAGGCATACGTTCCTACTCAAAAATGCCGTCTGTGTAAAGTAAACTCATGGTTCCTCAGCCTATCGTAACAATTCTTCTTCGCCTTTATTTTTATACGAAGTAATGTTTTAGCTTGATAGGTACCATATATAAACAATAAGTTATTGATGTAACTAATAAGCCTATTTTCCTCAACATGAGTGCTACTAATTTTTTAATAAGTTTTTAGAAGATGACTTGGTAGGTAGAACTTGACTTCTCTTTAAAAACCATAACATTAGAAATGGAACCAGAGACGAATGCAACATTAGCGAGACAATTACAAATATAGTCCATTCCCCACTACTTGCAGGCCCGTTTCGCATCTTTCTGCCAGATGTAAACAAACATTGCCATGTGACTGCCATGCAGCATCTGTCAAAATCAATGTTTACATTACATTGTGTGTACATATGTTTGTATACTTTCGCTACATGTAAAAATAAACATTGAAATGTGACTTCTACTTTTATACCTGCCAAATGTGTTTACTGTTTACAGCTTTTCAAAGAATTCTGTCCTATTCCAAAAACCATTTTGTATGAATATGCACAGTTTAGGCCTCTAACATTATTTGGGTCAGCTTTGATGTTTTAAAAATGCCTGAATTGACTACAGTTCTTACGGTTATTTTACATTAACATATTTGATTTCCAACACGTAGCTCAATACATGTAATGCACGTTAGTATTTTGCCGCGACTGTATTTAACACTGTTACAACTGCGAGGTAAAGGGTTGTACTAATTATACTTTTGTTGTTGATGTGTGTTGGGTTATTTATTTAAAAGGACGGCCTCAGTTGGAATAAATATTCAAACTAAGGAACAGCCAAACGAAAAAGGCAAATTAAATTCAAGCACGCAACTCGTGTTTCTCATTTTTGTTATACAAACTTTAAAAGATATTGGTGAACATGCACACAAATAAGCCTACGATAACTTTTATTCCGCTCATATTTCTATGTATTGCTACTTACTGTTTATTAGGTTTATTGAAATTTATCGGTCTGAACTTAGTATTTTTATTCTGGGGTTGTGGCAAATTACGTTACACGACTGTGTTTCAAACCCCTTAGGGCAAAGGTACAGTTTTGGGATAAATAAACAGACGTGGATGTAAATAAATAACTTCGTCATAAAAACAGTTCACACTTAAAGCGTATAAATAGTGTTAATAAAATATTTGAAATCACGCACACACAGGGCCAGCATATTGACCACGATGCACAAAGGCACGCCATTTCACACGCAATGATTAACGAAACACACGTCACAGTATATTTATAACTGCCGTGGAAAGACAGATTTGTCACAACATCGTAACTTGCTTGGGTAGGTTTAAAAACACAACGTCTACAAACGTGATGTGGTAATTTGAAGTATTTTTCGGAGTAAGAATAATTTACGTTTCGTTTGGCAAAAAGCAACACGCCATGTCATGGCTCGCCACGTCTGCCAACTTCACTTGGTAACTGCCCCGCCATAATATCTAAATATATTAAAATAAGTATTCACACATTAAAATCTCTTTTCAGTTGTAAATTTCAAATTCAAAAATCATTATTTTGCTGTAATAAGAATGAAATATGATACAATTGAAAATATGTATAATTTTCCTGCTCACTAGCGAAGTGAAACTTTCCGAGTGTGAAAGAGATTAAGAAAGAGAGAGCGCGACAAGCCTCGCCCAGTAGACAGTTAGTTTTGAGTTGCCATCTGGCTTGATAAAACAACACCGTACCATTACGGCCTACTCAAAATATTTTCCGCTGTTATTTTAAACTGTAAAAATTAGATGTTGCCATCGGGGCTACATAAATTTTTTAATATTTCAATATGCACAGTTTAGTTTGCAAATAGTATACTAAAAAACTAGGTTAAAATAATATTTTAACTGTGAACTATTTCCTACCGCCTGTTGCCAACACGCTGTTCTCGCTGTTGTTAATTCATATTTTAAATAAATAAATATTACAAGTTATAGAAGATATTACTTTAGTTTCATTTATTAAATAATATAGTACTCTAAATTTAACCACAGTGTTATATATTTGTGGAATACAGGTTATTGAAAAAAAAACAGGTTGACATGTTATGCCTAGTGTTTTTTCCACATGTTGATTTTCATAAGTCGCTTCCAATCGGGAATGGACTAACATACGTGCGTTACCTGGGACGAACCCAGAACCTCTTACAATGAGCTAGCGTGCAATGCAGTGCATTATGGAGGTCTGATTGAGAGCAACATCTTCGGATTCAATCAATCTAATGTTTCGAATTATAAGTTTTACTAACTCAAAATATTTATAGGGCCGTTATTTTGAAAATATGTAACTAAGCCACTTGAATATGTAAGTTTACATGACCTACCATAGCGCTACTTATGTAAAGAATTGGATGGAAGTCGATTGTTTGGTCCCTGTGATATGCCATTAAAATTCTTCTTATTTAATGCTATCGTACAAACTTTCCAAAAAAAAAGAGAGGCTCTTTATAAGACGCTTCTAATGTATAACGTCAAATTCTTTAATATATGTGACAAACTTACCTAAATTATTTATGATGTCGTTTTGAACATCGTTGTGTGAGCCATTTAGATCATTCATGTTTACATGGACTTCCGTAACATTTATAGTGTGCGGAATTTGCTACAAATGAGTTTAAATGTTTCAGTGGAATATCTGGTAGGAATCGGTCGATTGGTCCTAGAGGTATGTCTAAAACCTCCATAATTTTCATATTGCAATTTTCATAATTGGAGGACAAAAAAAGTAATATAGTAGGCCTAGCACATTCGATGATTGTATACTGCCAATATTCAAAGTTAAGTTAGAATAGATTACATAACTTCGTAGACATTGCATACAAAACTAAAATGATTTTATAGCCGCCATTCTGAATATTAAGTATGCCATACTTTAAAAAAATTAATATATTGGCCTACGACTGTACATCTTCGCCACATTTTGTATGAATGAGTTGATTATTTCCAGAGCCATAAGATAAAAAGTTTTATTTTTTGTTGATGGCATCTTCATACAAAATGGCAGAGAAATGAGGCTCTGCATATACATATTTGATAGTTGTGATAAGCACTGCCAGTATACGAACTAAAGTTGTAATTTTTTTTCGTTGATAAAATATACTGAGCTAAAATATTTAATAGCAAACATCGTGAAAATAAGTTCCTGACCTACAACATTCCAGATTACCAAACCTGCTGCAATACAATTTGTTTGCAAAATTTGGTATAAATCCATCAATTGTTCCCCGAGATGTGACATTAAAACATGATATATTAGCGTGTCGGTATCTTACAAAATTGAGGACAAAAGATGCTTCGTGTATATACAGTTTATAGTTGTAATACCTACTACCAACATACAAAGTTAAGTTAGATTGATTACGTGGTTTCGACGATATAGCATTCTAGACTAAAATGTATATATTGCCGCCATTTGGGAAACGTGTGACATGCTTAAAACATACTACTTAACATCCAGACTACCTCAGTACTGCTACTTTGCAAAATTTGATAGGAATTGGTCAGTTGTTTCGGGAGATATTGCATAAAAACTATATGTATATATTCGCATGGCGCTATCTTACAAAAGTTTTTTATTTGTTGGTATATATGATGCTGCTAACATATACTGTCAGTGTACAAAATTTGCTGGAAATGGTTTAAACGGTATGGCAGATATACCAAGTAAACCTAAAACACTTGTGTACTCGTCTTTTTGAAAGTAATCTAGTTCAATCACTTAAGTTTACTTGACTTAACATAGTATTACTTACCTGCTAAATTGGGTTAGAATTGGATACATAGTTTTCAAGATATAGTAAAAAATCTTTATAAGGGATATTTTCAAAATGGTGGACTAACAACAATATCAAGCTCAAGATTTAATTTGTAGACGATGCTCTGCCAGCATACAAAATTTGGTTTAAATAGGATGAATGGTTCTCGAGATATGACATCATCCCAAATTTTTTAATTGCCGCCATTTTAAAAGTAAGTGTCCGACGTGGTCGAAAACTATAAAAGTCAGGTTCCCTTACTAAGTACTCTATGTGTAGTGTCCATTTCATATAAGTGGGGTAAAATCTGACAGCCAATGTGACACTATGAACACGGTAAATGCTCTCCTGTGTAAAGAATTTATCAGCTGATGAATTGCTGTGTAATGCATGCAGTTCGTTTGGCGATTTTGATGATGGCTTTGGAAGAAAAGAGTACTCAGAAATATCAGTTGTAATTTAACATTTTTATTATGTTTACATTTACGGTTTGAATTATGTTTTTAAAGCAATATTAAAATTTTTGGCTTTTAGTTAATTGGCTTTAAAACATTTTAGCAATTATGATAGAGCGTGCAGACATGTATGAACAGTAAAAGGTTCCAGCCAATGGCTAGCCGTGTTTTTCGCGTCCATGCTGGCGAATACCGTTGTGTATGTGCTTTTTTGAACATCGTATTTATACAAGTAGTTGGTGTTACCGGAATATTTTATCGGTAGTTAATTATTTTATTTGCTTTCTTTAATCATAATTGGTTGTAGGTCCCTTTGTAGTACGTTTTCTTGAGTGAAATGTAATATTAGTCAGCATATGTTTACCACTTCGTAAAACTACTTGTTACGCCATTTCCATTAACTGTTGTCCACACTGATCGACACGAATATAATTTAAGTTTCTAAGTTGAAGTTTGTTGGTTCCAGGAAACTTGCACATTGTTGTTTTTACTGAATGATTCTGTAAATAGGCGTGAATTATTTAATCCTAGTGACGGTCGAACGTGACTTAGTGCACTTGCAAGGATTTACATAGAATAACACGTGTTCAAGAGGTTGCGAATTTTACAAACAGTTAGTAAGTTTTGGTGATTTATAAATAATATATTTGTAAATCTTTAATATAATGACTGATATACACGTGGACTGAAAAAGCTGCATTTCAGCGTCTTTTAGTTTGTAAATATTTGTTTATTTGCCTACATATGTATATCGTACATTCAACGAGTGTAAGGTTATATTCGGTCAATTTGTTTGCTGTGTGTATATTGCTGCATCTGTACGAATACGAAAAACCATGAACGTATCGCGTTTTATTTTTTTCATTGAAATAAAAACTTTTGAAGTTATAATAATTTGAATGTTATTTCCACACGAGCAATATTTCTCACTACTCCATCAAAACAATAAAATGCCAACCTGGCTATAACATCCTGCATAGATTACTGTATACAGGGTATAGCGTCAGTCTTTCAGTGCGCCTGCCATGGCGGGAAACACGAGGAAAGAGGAAAATGCAAGTGTGCATTGGACTCCAACATTTGTTTACAAACGTGTTTTACTTCACTGACAAAACAGCTGTGGTGGAAGGATGCATTGTGGCCGCGCTACTCGTCTATAACTGTCAAAACTTACCCCACTTATCCTATATAATAAGTAGACGATCTCTGCCTGTCCGTCTTTAATGCCTCTAAGTCCCTTGAAACTCAACAATAGTTCTTAAAATTTTGCAGAGCGAATCCTCAGGGTAAAATACAGGCAAAGTTCGAATTTCAGCAAGATCAGATTACTCATTCATTAACTTTTACCATAAAAAAATTATTTCAATTACTTTTTCCCAATGAAAAGTTTTGTATTAATGCATAGAGAATATTGCATAGAGCGATTCCAAGTGGGGCCTTAGTGGCTCAGTGGATAGAACTATGTTAAGTGGGGGCCGCAGTGGCTTAGTGGATAGAACTATTATCAAGTGGGGCCATAGTGGCCAAGTGGATAAATGTATATCAAATGGGGCCTTAGTAGCTCAGTGGATAGAGAGATCCCAAGTGGGGCCGCAGTGGCTCAGTGGATAGAAAGATCCCAAGTGGGGCCGCAGTGGCTCAGTAGATAGAGCGATTACAAGTGGGGCTGCAGTGACTCAGTGGATAGAGAGATCCCAAGTGGGGCCGCAGTGGCTCAGTGGATAGAGAATTCCAAGTGGGGCCTCAGTGGCTCATTGGATAGAACTATGTTAAGTGGGACCGCAGTCGCTTCATTGTTGAGTTAATTTCACATAATTTCATCATTACCTATATATATATATGCAATAATATTTTTCAGTCTTTGTATGATAACCAAAATTTTTAACATGGTAACTGTTCTAGCCCCGTGACAATACAAAAAAAAAGGTCGAACCCGGACTAACCCCTAGTATATGAAATGTACAATACCTAGTTTGGTGAAATTCGGTCCATACGTTCAAAAATTGAAAGGGACACACACACACACACACAGGAGAGTGATCTCATAAGCCTTTCTTTACTTCGGAAAGTAGGCCAAAAAACAAGCCTACGGCAATAGTGTTGTAGGTGCCAGCAAGGATTCAAGAGCAGAGATGACACAATTGCCACTTTCGTTGTGTAGCCTTACACTGTATGATTAAGTTTACGGATTCATACCAATATGTATCATTTGGACTAAGGTACCAGAATGTCCAAGAAGCGCAAAGTAGTGTATTCTTGTACAAACGCTTAGCAATGTTTGCTTTCGCGTGTACAGAAAGAAGCTTAGTGCGTAAATATTAGTCGACACGGCCGGTGATGTCCAGGTGGTGAAATACGCTTCCTTACTTAAGTGGAAATACCCGGTACAAATTGTTAAAACTCATCAAGATAACGTCCGGTTGTAAGGGATCATTTCCACAGCTGTATGGAGATTCGCGTAAACAAGCGTGCTGTCTGTTTTGTTTCGTAAGAATTCTATTGGTGACTATGGGGTTTTAATACAGCAGGAAAGGTACAGCAATGTCGCTACAGTTCGAACAATATTTCACAGAAGAACTGTCGTAAACAGAAGGCGACATGATTTAGCGATTGTGGTCACCTTTGACGCTTTCAGTGACTACCTGTGTTTCAATAAACACATTTATGAATGGGCAACAAAATATCGACTTTAATTTCTGTTCTGAAAAAAGGTTTACAGACATATTTCATCGCTTTGTAGTAATTACAACAGACACAACTACTTACAATGATTCCCATATGACGACTATGGAGGCGCCTTAACACTGGCATCGCGTAGCTCCGACGTGTAAGACACTAAGGTAACTCCAACGACGACAATACAAAACATTTTCAGTTTAACTGTTATTAAGATTTACACGGAGGGAGGTAAGTGTCCGCTTGTTTAAACGTATTAAATCCGCGCCTTACAAACATAAAAGGATCAGGGGCAGTGCTACTAGGAAATGCGAACATTCTCTCGATTGAAGACGTCTTTTTACTGCCTTAACGCCGGTTGTAGAAAACGTGAAGGATGTTCGTTAACTATTTTTTTCCTCTTTATTTCGACACTTAAATATTATCTCGAAAGTTAAAATTGAGTAAATCCGAACCGCATAGCAGATTTCCAAGATATATACTTCATGAAGTTCTAAATGCATGAATAATTATTTTGAACTGTACCATAATGTTGTACATTTGTTCCATGTTTATATTCGGACAGTATGCGTGTAATATATACGTATATATTTATACATATACATACGTACACACACAGTCGAATCAGGTGGTGATAAGTCTCCACGGGTATCTGGAGCAATACTGTCTGCAGTGCATCCAACAACTGTTGAAATGTACGTGAAGAAGGAGATAGACGGCGAACACGACGATCGAGGTGGTCCCACAGATGTTCAATTATATTGAGATCGGGGATGTCTGGGAGCCAGAGACAAACTTTGGAGTCTTGATAGTACTCTTCCAGCCACGCGCGGACACTTATAGCAGTGTGGTAAGGCGCATTATCGTACTGGAAGATCCCATCCTCCCGAGGAAAGATAATCATCTGGTACGGGTAGACGTGATCGTCGCGGATGGATTCATAACCAAATCGATCAAGTGTCCCTTCCACACGGATAATGGGACCTAGAGAATACCACGAGAACATTCCCCAGACGATAACACTGCCCCACAGCCTTGTGTTCGTCCAGCAATGGATCCAGGGTGTCAGTTCTCGAAGTTTCTAGCCGGACACGCTGACGTACAACTGTTCTACGCAGCTAAAAACGTGACTCGTCTGAGAAGGTTACACGTCGCCGATCAGCAGCGGTCCAGTCGCCTTACTGTCGAGGAAATTCCAGTCGTTTTCTTTGTTAGCATGGGTGCAGTTACCCTCCATCTACTCTGGAGCCCCATTCGCAGAATTGTTCACTGAACTGTTGCAGTAGAGAGATGTCAGGATGCCCCCTGGATCATTTGGACGGTGAGCTGTTCCACTGTAGCCTGTCGGATGGCCTTCACAGGCCATCGTAGTCAACGTTCACCTCAGACATAAATGTCTCCGCAGTTTCCACGACGGTAATTACAAATGGTGTCAGTCGTCCACCAACGATACATCTTTACCACACTGGCACGTGAACAGTTCACAGACGTCGCTGTTTCCTAAATACAGGCCCCCTTGGCCCGATAGCCGATGATCATCTATTTTTGCAACTCTGTTAACTCGCTTCCCTTAACCATGGCAGCAGGAAGTGCAATGTGTACAGCCAGCCTGACAGTCGCAGTATATACCCGCTACGCCTGCCCACGTCACGGGCCATACGTCATGGGCTACGCGCTGCACATGGCACTTCTGATTCGACTGTGTTAAGTGTATAGCATATATACACACTTAAAATCTTTAGAACTTGTTTTATTCTTTTTCTAAAAGACATTTTCCTACTTCTTCATACGTTTTTGAGGCTACTGTTTTGTACCAAGACCAAATATATTTCAGTAAAGTAAACAAATGTAAATAATATCCTCCTGAATGCCTTTGAGGCATCCGTCTTACTGACTCTGGAACTGGGTTTTTGTGCTTGTAATAAAAGTTTTAAAAATTTGTTTCACGTGTGCACAGTCGGTCTGTACATGAAGATAAGTAACCATTCACACGAGCGCAGAATACAACTTAGAACATATTACGCTTCTTTCAAACACTATTTTGAACCTCTTCAACACGGCCAGAACCGACATTTTCACACTGTTAAAGCTTAAAATATTCTGGTTGAATTTCTGCTAAACTAAGTAGGGCCCAGCATTGAACTTTATTGCAGACTTTCCACCAGTAAAATAAAAGGTAACTGCTTTTGTTCCCATAGGTAGGCGCAGCAAGACTAGAACACTGCAAGCCAGATCATAGCCCTGCGCATAGCGTCGATGATGCACTTGATGTGCATGGAATTGTCATCCTTCTCGCTTCCCATCCTTCTTTAGTTCAAATGTGGAATACAGTTCCAGGTAGCTGAGCTTCTTATTAAATATGGACAAACACGTTTTCCTCAGCAGCAGTTTGAAAACTTTGCCCTCTGCGGGCGTCGAGATTGATATCACTGTGCTCTACATTCTTGTGTCGCAGAGTCGAGAGAGCATACCTCACTCTTTCTTCTGCATCACCAGACAAACACTGCTGATTAATCTGTATTATGTGTGTAACGTGGTTGCTTAGAGTATCTGTGTTTCTAAGCGTAGTCAATCCACCTTTCCATGAGTCGTTTCATTGGAATGACCACTACCTTGCGTGTGACTGGGCACACAACATCAGTATTTCCTTGGTTATGGGAACTGTGTCATTGCTATGTCGCCACACTCGTAAACTGGCTGCAAAGATTCTAACAATACAAATTTTGGTAGCAAATAAAGAATAAAATTCAGGGTAGAAGCAGTGATATCTGACTCAATCGATATTTTGTATACTTTATAAAGTTATATGTTTTCTGAGTTGTCAATTAAGAGCCTAGGCGGTTTCCCCTACGCCTTGCTGCAGCTATTTTTCGTTACCGAGGCCTCAAACCGCGTGACCTGGGGGCCTCTCTTTCTCACTGAGCACTTGCCTCATCGCACATACGTCGTGCACTCAACTGGCGTGCAGTATTTCCGTTGATACTTGCGTGGTCGTGACCTTCATTTTTTAGGCATGCTAATAGATACAAGTATGGTGCGTGCCTGAATGCAACTCTAGTTTCAGGATGGGGAAATTTAGCAGCTATAACTAATTCTGGAAACATTCGTTTTAGCCATTTTTATGCTCGAGTTATCCTTTGACTTTAAATGAGGTTTCTAGACATGTCGAGGAAGCTATTAAGGCATTGAATAGTGTTTTGAAACCCTAAGTTGTAGACAAATTGGTATTTCGTAAAAGTTAGTGTCAAAATTGATCATTTACATGAATATGTGGTGCAGAAAAGTATATTAGTGCAAATGAGCTTTACATGAAGTAGTAGAGGCGTGCCGGTTGTACCTCAACTTGGATTAATTGATGGATTATCGAATTTAATGGAAATGGTTGATCCTATCAACAATTCAAAGGGTTGAATTTATTGAAAGGGTTATTTTTTAATCGGATAAATTATTATTTTTTGTGTATGGCTACACTTTATTTTCTTTATTTCTTTCTGGGTGGGGGCAGGGGTTAGCAGGAGCTCTGTACGATGCTGATGCTGTGGTGTCCAGAAGGCGATGACCAGAGTGGTGGGTTGCAATGTGTTATATAGGTGTTGAGTTGAGTCCAAGAGTGTGCTAAGTATAAAGTTGTTTTTTTTTTCTAATTTTGATGTGTTTGTATGGATATTGGTGGTAGATAGGCGATTTTTATGGATATATTCAACACACAAGAGAAATTCAGAGTCTTTAAATGAGTTCTACATATGTATAAATGATATGCATCGAATCACAAATTTCAAGTGAATACATGAATAAGTGCAATTGCGTGAGTCGTAAATATAATGTGAGTCTCTAACTTACAAATATAATTCACCCAAGAGAGAATTTTATCTACGTGAATAACATCTGATGTCGACAAGTGCAATGCCAGTATGGAATTACACAAGGCAGATTCTTTAGACTAAATATATTTCAAACAAGTTCTACATTTGAATGAATAACAAAAGGGATAAGTATTACAAACAACTATGTTTTCCTGCCTTTAAACAAAATCCAGCTAGTCAGTATGAATAATTAACACATTAACAAGTTCACATGTACAAATTACATTATTCAGCCTGATGAATGATATATTATTTTTAAAAAAACTCTGTATACGACTTAAACCAGACGCAATCACGTACGTTAAATTATATTAAAATAAGTCTGTTCGATGTATGAATGAGTAGTACTTACGTCGAGCTGTGAGTAGATGTGTAGCGTGTCCAATTTGCAACTGTGTTTAAATTATGGTAAAAACTCGTAAATGAAGGAAATTTTTTTTATGTTTATGAAATTTGCAGCACTTGTTACTGTAATTTTATACTACTAGGAATTTTCATAGACCGAGCTCAGAAACATGATTTGAAAATATTGTCGCAATATTTACTTAACACACAAAAATTGATATATTTGCCCAATAAAATACTTTTATGTTATAACATAAATCGCAGTTATCACTAAAGATGAAGGTAGGTGTAATGGTCCGTAGTTGTGGTAACCCGCGATCGTAACCTCGTCGACAACCAAATTCTAGATGTGCGATGAATATGAGAGGGACAGCTGTTCACTTCTGTCTCCCACAAGCATTCATGAGCAACTGAAGATGGCGGTGCCTGGATATAGTGGGAGTGCAGATGGCTCCAGACATCCCTGCACCTCTTTCCCACCTCCCACCCCTCGCCAGATTGCGACCCCAGGCTTCCTACAATTGTCAATTTTTCGGCAATGTAGCAAGATGTTGGCAACTGCTTAGTTGTGTTCAGATCGGGAGAGCCCTGCCTCCCACTCCTCCCACCCCAACCCTTCAGAACAGGCCCGAGTCCAGGATGCCAACCACCCCCTACATCCCCTCCCCCCAAAGCCATGTCTGCTAGGTTCTGGGGGTCATTCACCTGTCTGCCCTCTATTGTCAATTTTTTAACAATGTGGCAAGATGGTGACAACTGCCTATCTGCACTTAGATCAGGAACTGCCTGCTTGTAGCCACCCCATCCTAAACCCCTCGCCCTCAGAACCAGCCTGAGTCCAGAGCAATGTGCCCCCTGTCCACGCACCTCTCCCACCCCTAGTCACAAAGGTGACTTTTCTGAAGAGCTCCACTATCGATCGAGTCTGGCGTATTCCCAGCAAAATAAAAATTTCACAAGTCTGTCGATCAAAATTGATATCCCTGAAGCATAAATATTATTCGAAATCTTAATACCCAGATAAAATTCCAACAAATTTTATAACTTAATCCAAGAAATTAATTTTTATTAAAAACTTTCTCCTGTTTCCAGCAAAATTACTAAAGTATTTCCAGGATACTAAGTATATTTTCGTACAAGAGATATTTTCACTCCCTAAAATTTATATTTTAAAACATTGAAAGAACACAGTTTTTCAAACATGTATCATTATATTTACCTAAGTTCCAACTATTGCAATGGAAGAGAGAACACATACATACATATTCAAACTTTCAATCGGTTTTAAATATATGTGTATAGCAGAGAAAAATATGTATTTGACATATAGCCTTTCTACGACACTAAAATTTACTTATAACCAAAGTTTCAATTCAAAAGCTTGCCATTCGGAATTTTTATTTACACTATCTACCATAAAATATGTATATACTCGAACCTATTTACAAATTGATTTCCCTAGAAAACGAATTTGGACATAATATTAGAGAAATAGCACAATTATAAGTTTAAATGACTTCTATTGGAGTGTGAATGTCAATTTCCATGATATTCAATATATTTTAGTAAAATTTAAAGGCAAATGGTGGCCATTTTGTAATTGTATAACCCATCTTTTAAGATAATATATTCCAACTAATAAAAAATTATTTACATTGCAAAGAGATATCAGCGGCAAACAACTTTAATCCATACAATTTAGGAATCGACGTAACAAATTATGAGACAAAAGTTAGTGGGAAAAACGAAATTGGTATTACATACACACTTTTAAAACAGAAGACAGTTAAGACAATCACAGCTGAAAATCATTTACTCAACAGTCTTACCTGCTAACACAATTGTTTAGCAAACAAAGTCTTTAAAAATTCCCTACAAAATACTCCCAAACCCATCTCTTGCTTCTACATTCTTGAAATTAAATTATTATTTATTAATTTTAATCGAATACCAAGTAAAGACATATTCCATCTAATATGTAGATTTGGTCACATGGTCAATTAGTATGCATACCTCTGCAATTAACATACAAATATTAGAATGGAAGACATTTTGTTGTCATTAATGAAACCTGACACTGTTTAAAACAATACATTCATACAGAAACAAGTTAGTTGTCATTCTGACATTATGAGGTTAACATATATTCGGAAATAAACTTTCTCTTCACACCGAAGATTGTTCACCTAATCTACATTGATGAGAACGGAGACATCACTGAATAAACTACACTGCAAATACTGTGGAAAAATTTACACTTTCACCTACAATATTCAAAGGCACAAGAGGAGCAAATGTTTGAAGAATTCATCTTGTACAATTCTTAACTGTGAATACTATTTTCATCAGTTCGCACGAACAGATAACTTGAGTCATGTTAAGATCTGAAAAAAAATAATCTGCCACCTGTGAAATTAAATGAAACATCTGTGCTGCATAATATCACTGAAGGAGAGGGAAATAATGTAATTACAGGAAATGACAGAATTTGATTGTATGAAATATACAATATCATGTGAACGTAATGATCTTCAGCATAAACTACCACAACCAGCTGCGAATACCAGTGTCGGCGGATGATACACCTATTTTTTTAAGCTAAGTTAAATCGATATTTATGATGAAACATCAGGTGAAGACATTAGTGAGGATGTCAGTGATATTATTATACACCCTTTTCTTCAACAAATGTTATGAATAATGACTACATAGTTCCCAAAGACTCCAACAAGTTTGTTAATAAACTTAGATATTAATTTGTATTTAAAAACACTATGAATATTGTTGAATAAAAGAGATTGTTTTCATTATAACAACACATAAGTAATGAGGTTACATCGAATCAAGTAATATCTGAAAACACCCAAGAAGTATGATAATACATTTTAGTTAACCCTATTACTTAACTGAAAAAAGTAATTATTTCAAGTCAACATTACATGATAAGAATATGTTTCAATTAGAAATATTATGTCTTCCTCAAACCAATTAAATCATTTTAATTTCCTCTGAGGGTTAATTAGGTTTCTGGAATAAACAGTCTTATTTGAGGAATTAAAAAAAAGCCTTATTTAAGGAATAAAGTACGGTCTGTGGAATTACAAAAGGCTAATTTTAATATTTAACAAACTTATTTGAGGAATAAAGGAATGATTTTGAGGAATAAAGATCTGACAAACACCCTATAATATAGGAGTATTAAAATTTTGGTATGTATGTTTGTGAAGTGCCCTATACCTACTGGTGCTCTAATTTTTGTAACATCATGTACTTGGTTGTAAAATGTTGTACATAAATTTTTGGATCAACCTGTATTTGTATATATTTTGAAACAATTGTCTTACATGTTCTGTTTTGTAACAACTTGTAGTTTCCTAATTTTGTAAATGAATATATATAATAAATTGTATATTTAAAACTGGTTTAAAGTGTGGATGTGTATGCATGTGTCATACCTTCTATCACAATAGTTGAAACTTAGGTTAATGGAATAATACATGCTTGAAGAACTGTGATCTTTCAATGTTTGGAAATAAAAATTTTAGGGAATGAAAATATTTCTTGTACAGAAATATACGGAGTTCCTGGAAGTGCTTTCATAATTTTGCTGAAAATGGGATAGAGTTTATTGGATTGAAATTCATTTCTTGGATTAAGATATAAAATTTGATGACATTTTATCTGGGTATTAAGATTTTGGGTAATATTTAGCTTCAGAGATATAAATTATGATCGGCAGACTTGTGAAATTTTTATTTAATTGGGAATACACAAAGTTTGATCAATAGTGGAGCTCTTCAGAAAAGTCTCCTTTGTGACTAGGGGTGGGAGGTGTGCATGGACAGGAGGCACATTCCTCTGGATTCGGGCCGGTTAGGAAGGCGAGGGTGTAGGATAAGGGAATGAAGTGGCTACAAGCAGGCGGCCCCTGATCTGAGCACAAGTAGGCAGTTGTTGCCATATTGCCTCAGTGCTGAAAAATTGACAATCTAGGGCAGATGGGTGAATGACTCCAAGAACCTCTGACAGCTTGGGGGAGGGGGGTTTAGGGTTTGGTTGGCATCCTGAACTAGGGCCGGATGTCTGAGGAGTAATGGTGGGAGGAGTGGCAGGCAGGGCTCTCCCGATCTGTACACAACCAGGCAGTGCCACCATCTTGCTACATTGCCGAAAAATTGACACTTGTAGGCAGCCTGGGGTCGCAATCTGGCGAGCAGTGGGAGGTGGGACAGGGGTGCAGGGACCTCCATGGCCATCTGCACTCCTACTATATCCAGATGCCACCATTATCAGTTGCTCATGAATGCTTGTGGGAGACAGATATGTACAGCTCTCCCTCTTATCTTCATCGCACCTCTAGAAGTTGGTGGATGACGAGGCTATGATCACAGGTTACCTCAACTATGGACCGTCACACCTACCTTAATCTCTAGTGCTAACTGCAATTTACATTTTAATATAAAAGTATTTCATCTGGAAAATATATCAATTTTTGTGTGTCAAGTCAATATTGCAACAAGATTTTTAAATCACGTTTCTGAGCTCGGTCTATGAAAATTCCCAGTAGTTTAAAAATACTGTTTGTGTTAACAAGTGCAGTGAATTTCATAAACATTTGAACATTTTCCCCCTTCATTTATGAGTTTTTCAGTGATTTAAACGCAAACACACTTGCCTATCAGAAGCGCTACACATCTACTCACAGCTCGAAATAAGTGCTACTCATTCATACATCGAATGGACTTATTTTAATATCATTTCAGGTAAGTAATTGTGTCTGGTTTAAATCATATTCAGTTTTTTTTTTACAGTAAGATATCATTCACCAGGCTGAATAGTGTAATGTGTGCATGTAAACTTATTAATGTATTATGTATTCATACTGACTAGCTGGATTTCGTTTAAAGACAGTAAAACTTAGTTGTAAGTTATACTTGTCTGTCATGTTATTCATTCATATGTAGAACTCATTTTAAATACATTTTGTTTAAAGACTCTGCCTTATGTAATTCCATACTGGCTAGCTGGATTTCGTTTAGTGATTTTGCACTTGTCGACATCAGATGTTAGTCATGTAGCTAAATTCTTCTTCACGTAAATTATATTTCTAAGCTCGAGACTCATGTTATGTTTAAGACTCAGATAATTGCACTTATTATTCACTTAGTCGTTTGCAATTTGCATTTCTATGCATATAATTTATATATACGTAGAACTGGTTTAAAGACTCCTAAATTCTCTTGTGTGTTAAATATATTCGTAAAAATCGCCTAGCTACCCCCAATATCCCTACAAACCCCTCAAAATTAGAAAAAAATAAGGAAATTTATACTTAGCCCACTCTTGCACTCAACACCTATATAACACATTGCAACCCACCACTCTGGTCATCGCCTCCTGGACACCACAGCATCACCATCGTACAGAGATCCTGCTACCTCCTCCCTACCAAAAAATAAAGAAAGAAAATAAAGTATATCCATACACAAAATAAAAAAAAATGATCTCATTAAAAACCAACCCTTTAGATCAATTTGACCCTTCCTATCAATTTAACTGTTTCAATTTTTGATCGTATTAAGGATTAACCCTTTCAATCAAATCGATAATACACCAATTAATCCCAATTATTCCAAGGTTGGGTAGAACCGGCATGCCCCTACTACTACATGACAACCAAACCAAGCGTAATTAAAAATATCCTAACGGAATTTGAAGTTAGGTTACAAAGTTAACAGAAGGTTAGAAGGAAGAAAATTAGATATGATAGAATATAATAAATGTTAATTCATACAAAAAAGCGATAAAGGGCATGTTAACTACATTTAAACTGTGTAAAAATCTCCCGGAAAACATGAACTGTTATAGAAAGTATTTTAAATTACGGTCATGATGCCTGATAACTGTACTAAAAGAATGACAAATGTTAAAATAAGTAATGTTTTGGAATATCCGGAAAACTTGTCCAAAAGGCACCAGTTGTATGCTGAATCATTATCTCGCTTCCTGCCTTCGCGGCAGACTTTAGGAGCGCTGATTTCTGGTCCTGTGGAAGCTGTAATTATTCCCACTCGAAAGTCGGCGCCTATGCGGTAGGACATACTGTTCGTAGAGGTACTTAGTATCTATCAGCTGTACTCCGAACTACGTGGATAACGGGTGTCAGCTAAGCCGGTCTGATGTGTGCTAGCATTACGTTTCACCTTGTATACCGTTTAATGAGAACGAGACATTGCATCACACAGTCTTGCATCCTAAATTGCTGTTAAGTTACTATACGCTGTTCACAGTCAACACTTTTAAAATCAACCTTTGAGAAAAAATAGCTGCCCGGTACCTTTTACCATTTACACCGCCTGCAGGCTTCTTAATTTGTTGTCAGGGGATTAAGTAAAACAGTTAGAAGTATTGTTTTACGTATGTAATAGTTAGATTTATAACAAATTATTAATTTTTATCTTTACACACAGAGTACGAACTAGCATATTAACACATTTGTATTCCTAACAATTGAGAGTTTTCACTTGACTCGACGCATATATAAAATGATTAGGTCAATGGCAGTGTGCATTTTACATGCTAAGGAAAAATACGAAACGAGGATAAAGGTAACTCTTAAGTAAGTCTTTCAAAAGTGCACATACTGGCAGAGTTATATTCCTGATTACAAATTCTAAGAAATTATTAGGAAATTGACCGTATCAGTGTGCATAGCTAAAGCGAGAGCGTGGTGAGTGGCGATATATATATATATATATATATATATATATATATATATATATATATATATATATATATATATATATATATATACATACACACACACACACACACACACACGCATCTGGCCTGAATTAGTAAAACTTCCTCTCATCAGTAAATATAACCATTTCCCAGAAATATATTCCCTTATCGACATCATCACGAGCAAAAGCCAATCCCTTCTTCCTTTTGGCCTCACTTATGTGTAGGGCTTATGTAGCGAAGTCTGTTTCTTGTACCCAGCATTATATATTATGTTGCGGATTCTTTGCGTGTAGACGGATTTCCCTTTGTGTCTCGACACTCTCGCTTCACCTCATCGGCTCTCAAGACCTCGATGTAGAGAGTCGCTCAATTCTCTTCAATCTCTCACGACGTTCAGAATGGAGAGATAAATAGATTGGCTTTTCAGTAGCCGTATCACATTTTAGCGAAATGTAGAAGGAACAAAACCATAAGAGAATTTATCTGCGTTTTTGGAGCTAGTTTGGCAGTGTTGCCCAATGCGGTGCTGTAATCGCTTCCTTATACCTGTGGCGCCATCGTGTGGCCAGCCAAGTAACATAAGTTAGTCATCTGTTATTCTTCTTCTTATTGGCACGCCCTGGAGCTACTGAAGTGAAGGGACCCGTTTGAAATAAGAATGTTATTTTTCTACGCAACTTTTAAACTTGTCCCCACAGCGTTTAACAACGAACAGAAGGAAAAAACCATTGTAGTGGGGAAGGGTGGGGGTTCTACTTTCCAGATATTACGCATGCATAAGAATTAATTTGGATCCCTCGAAAATTGTTTTAAAAAGTTCTTTTTTTCAGCTCTGTGTATGTAAATACATACTACATACTTTGACAAGAGCAACAAAACTATATGTACTTGTATTGAACCTTTCCATACACGTTCTACAAATCAAGTAAGTGACTGCTGAATGTCACAAACAGGCGAGTACTTCACACTAATTTAGAGCCCTGCACATTGCGGTGATGGCGCCCTCTATGAGTGCTACAATGTCGTCCTTATCGCTTCCGCGCTTCTCTTCACCAAACGTAGAATACAGCTCCTGGTAGGCGGGCTGCATAAGAGTCTGTAATCCCCACCGTTGTTTGAGCAGTTAGGCGTAATTACCTCAGTTAGTAAATATCCTGGGAAGAAGACTTTTTGCCACAAAAGGTAAAAATAAATTATCGAAACGTATATGGTTTTGCGCTGATCGTACTGTGTGTATTGAAAGAGTGGGAATGGGGGGGGGGGGGGGACTCATTTTTGAGCTTTCATGCGCAGTTTACATTAGGGTATTAGAAAATTACAACATACGGATGTAGTTTAATGTGTGGGTTTTCATCGCGTGCAATTCAAGTACTACTGTTGCAGATATATTCTGCATTGACAGAAACTCACATCTTGCGTGGAGGGACGATGAAGCACCAGGCGTGTGTGATTGGCTTCTCTTCTTAAACATTCTGTTTTGTGGTCCAGCAAATTCCTCGCGAATAAGACGAGACTGTCTCTTTGAGTATCTCGTAGACCGAGCTGGAATTCAAGAAACAAGTTAACTTCTGTTTGGGGGGGGGGGGGAGTAGTCATTAATATGCGTTTGCTATTAGGTTGACATTCCTTGCCACATAACACATTATTCGACGATTTGTTATTTCATTTCACTTCTTTTACGATTTGCAAAATTACCATTCAAACATACAATACAAGGGATATATACAAACTGTCGCCAGAAACAAATAGGCAGCAGTGGATACGCAGTGTTTTGTACGCACTCAGATGTAGATAGTGTTGCCTATGTGCTAGGCGCTGAATTGCTGCAGACGAATCTTTGTGTGTGTTTTACACGTAAACCGTGGATCCTGGGCGGTTGCGACAGGTGGATGAATTTTGTTACTTAGGCCATGTTCCTCAATAATTCATCATCAAAAATGTGACATTCCTGTATGTAAGAGTTGCCAAGACAAATAGGATAGCCACGGTTGTTCCTGTACGGGGAAAGTAATATTGTAAATTTGCTCTTGAGTTGAAGATCCTGTTAACACAGAAATATTATCGGAGAATTGTAATTTCATTTCACTTTGTTTTCGATATATTGCAAAAATAAATTTCAAAATTTCACTTTTCAATGGCTTATAACGCACTTAATATTCAGTTTAGGTAGTACATGTCCTGTATATTTTCTACTTATTTTTACATCAGGAATCACCTCAAGAAGTTTGTCTGTCTAATTGAACATTATCCTGTATAGTAGACACCATTTTTATGCGTGTGAAATTCTCAATTTCAAAGTAATTTGTTTGCAGTTTTTTACTATAATTTTTACAATTATATGAAACTTAAATTATTTTCCTCTAAAATACTTTTTAAAAATTTGGTAACTTATAGATAATGTCATAGAATCCGTTGTATGTTCCTTCGTATAAAAATAATTGCCCATAAATATACAAATATTTATAATACCAGTTCTATTTCTAATTTTGCAGAGTTTTCGCGTTTATTTATTTATTTATTTGCTAAGAAATAAAAATAGACTTGCTGCGTCAAACAACGAGACGAGAAGCGAGAAGATATTTATATATACTCCGTCGGTTATTAATGTAAGATTTTTGGTTTCCAGTATTAAATTTTTACCACCTCTCAGTTTTTGAGAGTCAATGAAAGTGTGAGTCACCGTTGTAAAATAGGTGTATCTACCAGTGCATTGCATATAAATCAGCGAAATTGTTTAAAGTGTGAGTCATGTTAACAAGTAGCTACAAGAGGAGATTAGCGGGATGCGAGTCGTTTAGGGTAGGTCAAGGCTTCGCGTGACTTTGAATGCTCGCAGCTCCAAACACCACCTATCGCTCCCTCGCTGCTCTACCTTAAACGTGTATACAAACCTCGTGTCCATGTCCTCTTATAAATTATTTAAGAAACGTCTTGTGCCCAGAAAGACAAGTTTCAAGTTATTATTACAACTACAAGGATTTTTTTTAGGTCGACTGGATGGTTAAAAAGAGTGTTATCAGAATATTTTTCATCTCCTGGAATTTATAGGCCTATGAACAAACTTACAGATTTTTTTTAGAGACCCACCGTATATTTATATTTATTAACGTGCCATTAAAATATGTAGTTAGCGTTTAGATCCACTTCCAGGGTAGTTGCCGGGGGAAATATTGCCCATCTGTTGGGCGACTTGCATGTACAGGCGATGTCGCAAGTGTTGAGTGGACAAAGCGGGCGCGTTTCGAAGCCTGGAAATAGTTGCAGGCGGGCGGAAACCTAGGCCTGAGCTTCTGGAATAAAAGGAAGTAGCAGTGACTGGCTTGGAGAGAACTTGTGTTACCCGCCTGTAACAAGAGCTGTCTGTCACATGCTCTAAAAGCAAGGCTGCCATATGCTACGTCACATAAATGTAGTTGTGCTTACGTTTAAACAAACTGTTGTAGTTACTCCAATTGTATGTACCTGTGTATTTTATGTACCTATGTATTTTATGTACCTATGTATTTTATTTACTTATGTATTTTATGTCACAGTTTTATTCAAAGTTCTTTTTTGACTAATGAGTCTTGTTTGAAATGTAAGGATGTAAGAATTGCAAGCATAGCTAGTTAGTCTAATATATTATTCACGGACTCGATTAGTTGATATGGCGTCTTTTCCGTAGTTTTGTGGGTAATTCTTCTCCGGTTATTTTCAGTAAGTGATAGAGTTGATCTATTTTGCCAGTATTTGGACAGGTGCTTTTTTTTGGCTTTCCTCGCCAAACCTGTAGCATACAACTGGCAAGAAGTTTAAACGACTGTCAAATCCAGTTGCATACTGGTGTAGTACTGATGTTAGTTATTTGCTGTTATCACCTTCTTTCTCATAACTGCTATGGTCTTTGGTAAATATTTTCCGCTGTTTTTCGCTTTCTCTCATTTCTTCTTCACTGTAAGTTCTCGTAGAATGGTTATATCTATCACTTAAGAACATAATCTGAGCCTTATTCTCTGTTTATAACAACGGCTACGATATGGGTCGACTATGCAGGCAGCCTAAGTGAATTTTGTGTACTTGACGATTTAGCTTTGGACTAGTAAATTTCCTAGTAAATATGTGCCAGGGATGTTTTATGTTAGATATTTTTCTTTCAGCAATTAGTGTGACCCTCACTCCGTAAACAAAAATGCTGTAGTTTCGTTTAAAGACGTATAAAAATTACGTTATTGCATTTAAATGGCACATTAATCTCAGTGAAAGAGGACGTTTGATCATTGTGATACTAACACGTAGGTGTTTATGAAATGTTACAGATTCTAGGAGGGAAACTGCTGAAAATAAATTTCTCCACACAAGGTTAGGGGCCTACACTTTTACCATTCACAATATTGCTACATTTTATTTTTGCCACTGAAAGGCTTATTTCGTGTGCGACGTGCTCATCTCGCCAAACAATGTTACAAGTCAAAGTAACAATAAAAAATCAATCCGTTGGCTAGCTCTCTCTCTCTCTCCCTCTCTCTCTCTCCCTCTCTCTCTCGTAGGAGCTTTCATTCCCAGTCTTCTCAGCGCCCAGAGCGACACGTGTTGTAGCGTTTCCATTTTGTAACGAGTAAACGTGCTTAGGTGTAGGTTCTGTGCGCACTGTGCTGTGTTCGCTCGCAGCCACAAAGAAGTGAAACAGAGATGAAATGCCGTGGGATTTTTACGACGACTTTTTGTTTATTATAGCTGTTTTTTTTTCTTTAAAGAGACACTATGCTGAATGCAGTCATTTATGTAAGTATGTAAGGCAGACATAAATATCGGAACAGGGTTAGGTCAATCTTCAGTCAAGTATATATTTCTTACAGAGTGGGGATTATTGGGGTGTTTGAATTACGGATATTCTTGGCATCCTATGATGCTGTAATTATATAGAGGCATATTGTAAACGTTTCTTACTATAGGACACAGGAATCGACTGTTGTTCAAAACTGTAAGCCTACCTTGCTAGGACAAAAGTATTGGAACACTCACATGAATTGGGGAATGAAGTTGTAGATGGATGTCTGTCACTTGTCTGTTGTTCTCCGCGTGCTCTCATTCCGTTACTGTGTACGTTGACAGTGTTGCCACAGGTCTGGAAAGCAGGGAAATATCAGGGAATTTCCCAATATAAGAATGTGGCAACCCTGGTTGAGACATTGGCATAGACATACTCTGCCATTATGCGATCAGAGCAAGCAGAATCAACATGGTCCGCAAAGATACAGAGACCACTGAAGATGTGAGAAACATCGTTGTTAATTTGTTCAAACAAGGCAAAACCTATGCCGAGATCGCGGCTACAGTTAACAGATGCCGGACAATAGTATTTAACATTATCCATCTATTTAAGAAGTGCCGTACAGTGCTCAATCGCCCCAGGACTGATAGGCCACATATGCTTAGCAAACGAAAACAAAGGAAAATATTGCTTCAGGTGAATAAAATTCCCATGGCTACTACAGGGGAGGTTACAAGAAGACCTAGGTTAGCACGATCACGTAAGGACTGTTCAGAGAGTCGTTTACAGGGCTGGGAGAGTTACTTGAAGGAAACCATACGTAAGTAATGCTAATCAGAAGAAACGTTTGTAGTTTGTAAAACATTATGTTTCTAAATATGCTGACATCTGGGATAAAGTACTCTGGTCAGATGAACGTAAGTTCAATATCTAACACAGTTATGGGCGATTATCAGAGTGGAGAAAGGCTAATACAGAATGGGACCCAAATAACATGGTAGGCACAGTCAAACATGGGGGTAGAGGGATATTGGTTTGGGGCTGTATGGCCTCTAATGGTGTTGATAATCTTGTATTTATAGATGGCATTGTGGATAGGTTTGTGTATAAAGACATCTTGCAGAATAATCTCCAAAACAGAGGTGCAAATTTGAGTTTAGTGCAAGATTTTTATTTCCAACAAGACAACTATCCAAAGCACACCTCGTGAATTAAAAACACCTCCACAATCCCCAGACTGCAATCCGATTGAAAACTTGAACTTGAAACCAGAATGAGGAAACGTCACATAACATCCAAAGTACAGCTAAAGGAAATGCTTATGAAAGAATGGAACACTATAAGCTCAGAAGTTACCAGGAAATAAGCCCATTCAATGGCAAAAGAAAGACTTGCAGTTATCGCAAGAAAAGGACAAATAACTAAGTACTGAATCTCTTAAAATGGTTACGGGCCAATACTTTCGTCAAATTATTTGCTGTTGATGTAAAGATTAAACATTTTATTTCCGTTTGTTAACTTTTAGGAATTAGAAGTAATGTTTGTTTTCTTAAAGATGCTATGACGTGTGTAAGTCAAATAAACTTATTTCATAGATTGAATTTTTCAGGATGTCATTATTTGCATGTGTCTACAACCTCGTCAAGGAGACATTTTTTTGTATATTGTCAGTAGACTACAGTACGTTTAACTATTGAACACTGTGATAACTAATGCGAAATATTGCTAGGGGCGACTGACGTAAAACGTTTCTGTGACTTTCGAAAACAAGAGTGAAATGGGTAAAGAGGACTCGAAGAGAAAATATACGCATATACCTAGGAGCTGAGTTTGTCAGTGACTTCTGTAAAGCGGATTGAAAGACTAGTATTAGAACGAGAGTGGGCTTAGAAGCAAGTACTTGTGTTCATTCCACTTGGTGGCCGTCTCGTATTTCGTTTTCCTTCATCTTTTGGTGACCTCAACTTTTCGTTGTAGCGAGAGTAAATTGGCGACATATTTGATGACGCTGGCCTCGGCAAGTTTAAAAAATGTCAGACTTTAACTAAATATGTATAATTTAGAAACCAAAATTATGAATATTGGTTCTGTGTTGATGTCGGAGATAAAAAAAAAAAAAAAAAATCAGTCATGCTTTTGACCGCTGCTTCTGAATCTTGGTCGACACTCTTGTGAAAAACCAGTACATGGGAGAGGCTGCGTGGTGTAACTCTCTTTATCACAGCTTTTTCAAGATTGAAACTTGTGTGATGGGAGATATGTCGCGGGCGGTGATTGACCTAGGGACCGCAGGACTCAAACGAACATGAGTAACACTTGCGTTCACATGGTAGTGACAAAGAGGTTCCCTCCATGGTATTTTTCCAATGGCTACAACATGCCAGATGTTTGTTTAACACACTAAGTTACGCGAAAGTTGGAAGATGGTCACATTAGTGTGCATAGTTGCAGGTAGAGCTTTCCGAACATTTTTGTCAAACAACGCTGTAACCAGAGGAACAAATTGCAATAAATCCTATACTGTATTTAATATAAGAGCAAACTTTTTATTTAAATAATTTTTAGTAAAATGTTTCGCTAATATTGGAATTCCATGTAAAGAATTCGTCTTTCAACCTCGAGTGTCTCAACAAATTTTTTAATCTGCCTTCTAGCATCGGGAATGCATACATTTTAATTTCGTTTGATCTGCATTAAATACCACCTACCCTACGCTTAATTCCTTGCGTTTTACATTCAAACACGAATTTCTAACATTTAAACTAACTCAGCCAACATAGTTGGGTATAAGTATATACTTATCAATCTACTATCTTCATATATACTATCTTATACATTCATATATACAATATACTATCTTCAAATGTCCCTTCGCCACACCTTTGTGTAACATTGTCGATCAGCTGGTGTAGTAGGCTTAATTTGAACGTATAAACTTAGGTGTATTATAGTTGAATAGAATGCAGGTCGCAGTATAACACATTGTACTACGCCCTCGGTTAAAAGCGACTGTAACTGGAGCACTCACGCAACTTTAATTGTTTGTACCGGCAAAACGTCATGGTTATGTCCTAGAAAATCCCTACGTACCAATAAGCAACGTTAATTATATTTTTACACCAACTTTGGTTAAACAATTTTTTTTGATCCCCTGACTTCTTACAACATTGTTAGCAATTTGGAGCATAACGTATGTCCGAAACTGCGTTTTGTATGGATAAATAGCACTTACTTTATTCCACAAGTTAATTATTCTATGTTTTTGTCGTTTTTACATATATGTATTTGATTATTTTAAGTGAAAAATGCTTCGAGAAAAATTTAGTCCTGAATAACTACACGTTTGTGGTTAATCTGTTGGTGACAGAAATGTAAGTTATTTGTGCACTCGGTGCCTTTCTTTCCCCCGCAAGTATTACAGCTGACGCCACTGTTTGCCAGAAATATTGTACGCCGTAGGAATGTGTATCGTCACTTCTATACAAAGTTTCGAACTTCTCTACGCATTTGTCTTCTTCGTGAGCAAAATGTAGGAGCGCTACCATGAATAATTTACCGTTCGTTCGTTCACTATATTATGTACACACTGGTAAACTAGTGAATAATTAGTTAGTGTAGGAATGTGATTATGGACAGCTGACGTTCTACTACGGATTGACTGAGCTAGAAGCTGTACAACAGTACAGCTCAGACCTCCTCTGAACTGATACACTTGTCAAAGAGCGCCTTCCCATCTCTTAATACTCTTCTTCATTCACGCCCAGCGGTCTGTGTAAGCTCCTCGACTTCGCCTGCCACGTAATTCTGGAACATTTCTTCTCTTTTTTTATAACATCTCCATCGTACCCCACATTGAAGTTTTACCAATCGCCGTTTCTGTGCCCGAGGATCATAATTTTGCGTAAGACGCATTTTTTTAAATTTATTTTTATTTGAAATATTTTTGACAAATGTTGCCAAGGTTTTATAATTAAAAGCAACGTGTTACTATATTATATGTGCTCCTTTATATTAAAAACAGTTCAGTTGTGTAAATGTTATGTCACGTGCGGCCACACACACACACACACACACACGCACACGCACACGCACACGCACACGCACACGCACGCACACGCACGCGCGCGCGCGCGCACGTGCCGCTTGCTCATTCTAACAGCAGACATTATTTGGTATGCAGTAACTTGAGTCATTTTTGTTTTGTTTATACGTCACGCCAAATATACCTGTAGAAGTCTATCGTTACTGTCGCGATTCATTGTGATTATTTCTGCAACCTACACTAAACAAAAATATACGTACATTTAACAGAATTAGTTAAAGTAATTAAAATCTTGCTCAAATCCCGTGTCACTTTATAAAATAAAATAGTATTTTATTTGTGGCTGCGTTAAGACGGTGTTGACTTTAGGCCATTCACGGTAAAGTGAGCACTTTTTCGAAAGCACTCTCATTTGGAATAATAGTCAATTAATATATTTTATTATAGCCTTAGTCGTTAACTTCTTAGTGCGCTGGAATATACACACTGCATTTATTACTTACATAGCAATATTTATTTTTAAAATATGGTTAAAGGATAAAAAATTCCTGATAGGAAAAAGTAGCTAGTGCCCCAAAAGTGCTCACTTTACCGTGAACAGCCGAATAATTGATCTTTGTGATAATTGTTGTGATATATTGCAGTTTGCCCAGGTGCTAGGTTATGTGTTCCATACCTGGTTGTGTAAAATGTCACTTGTGCGGTGACCTAGTAGATTGCAAGGTGAAGTGTGTTAGCGCAGATGTGGAAAGGCCTAGAGTATACATCAGGTTCGGTGCTGAGAAATATCACTGGTAGTCTCGGCACGTGATTCCCCACAAAACACACTCCTTCAAGCATCTCCACTGGTCTTCATCCTCAGCGAGGCATGCGCTCTTCGTCTGATATTCTTAAAAAAAAGTCACCGCTAACGGTTAAGGTCGCAGGTCGCTGTTTTTCCGTGAGTTTCACGTGTTCCTTTTTCACAATTTAAACAGATTCACATTTTGAACATTTGATGTAAATTACTCCCACACTAACAATAAATATAAATTACCTGTTACGATTTTTAATGCTTTAAAGTTTCTGATGTTTGTTAAATAAACCTCAATTTAGAACGTGTCTCTTGAGGCATAGTAAGTATTTTATATCCTGAACAGGAAAATATCAGTCCTATACAGTCGGAAGAATTCAGGAGTCTGGGTGAAAATTCATCTAAATTCTTCAGCATTTCTAACACGGTAAGAAGTTTGACGTGACATAAGTGCAGGAGGTGACATAAGTGCAGGAGGTGGGCAAAGGTGCTGTATACGTGTGGTCGATCGTTAAATTGTGTACTGCTCACAGTTTTCGCAAACACTTTACAGAATGCTTGATGAAAATAAAAGAAATATCACACCCCTCCTCCGGCCGACAGAAGACAGCGATGTTTTATCTAATAGCCAAGTCGGTCACTCTAATGTGACAACCGACATATGTGTGAATGAAAGTGTGTGTGTGTGTGTGTGAAAGAGAGAGAGAGAGAGAGAGAGAGAGAGAGAAAAACAATAATAATTCAGAGTTGATTGTTTTCTGGCGCCCAAGTTGACCACCAGCGGCAGACCGTATTTCACAGCTCCATGACTGTGGAAAACAGTGCGACTGGATAGATGTCGCTCATAGTTGGGACTCTGTCCTTGTGTCCTTCACTCTTTCCTCTCTTTCTCTGTGACCAACAACTATGAGAGTTGCAAAGCTAAGTGGCTCATATTTAGTTGGGGAACTAGGAACCCGCCGAATAGTGATAAACAGCTTCGCTTAACTTTACATTTACAGAAAAATTAACTCGACACGGTATTGCTCAATTTCCAAAAATAAAACTGTCTCCTAAATAGTATTCCATTCCAACTAATCCGTAAATTTAAAAAAATTAATGTCAGAAAGTGGTGAAATATTGTCATGAACATTCACTTTTATACTCTACATCTTCCATGAAACTTGCTGTATTCGCACATAATTGATAAAAGAATTTAATTTCATCGCATTACGTATTTAATCAACATTGCAAAATACATGTACGTCATCGCCACACGCTGGAGTTATGATCGTCTCCGCGTTAAAAACAAATGTAGATAAATCCTAGAAGTGACATCACTCACGCAGATTTTAAAAATGTCGAATAAGCATCTGTGCAATTCAGCAAGTGTGTAAACCTATCGTTATCATCATTCCAGCCGTCTGCTAAGTGACGCAGCTTCTCGTGGCGTTACTTAACGTGTAACACCTACACACATACATAGATGGCAGCACAACAATACGGTTGTATTGCCATCTATGAGTATGCATACTAAAACAAGTTCGTACGCTGACTAGTTGGACTATCCGACTACTGTCAGTTGGAGAAGAATTCAGTCATTTTTTTTCAATAGTTTTAACCATATTTGGTTACTATAAATGATTACACGAGATATTTATGTTTGTAAAACCCCAAGCAACCCCATCGAGTATATATCTTGAAGAATCCATTTTCGTCCTAATACATCAATATGCTACGAGAACTTCAAATATTAATACACTTTTATCATTAAAATAATTTTTCGAAGGAATATAATTCCACTCCTTGTAAAATGTCGTTTTTGGTACTTCCTGCTCAAAGTGTTTGCAACCTCACTTCACTGTAACCATATTTTGCTTTGTAAGCATTTCCCCGCCGTAAAACTACAGCAGCTCCAAATACTCTTACATCTGTTTCAATGTATTTGCAACCTCACTTCACTGTAACCATATTTTGCTTTGTAAGCATTTCCCCGCCGTAAAACTACAGCAGCTCCAAATACTCTTACATCTGTTTCAGTGTATTTGCAACCTCACTTCACTGTAACCATATTTTGCTTTGTAAGCATTTCCCCGCCGTAAAACTACAGCAGCACCAAATACTCTTACATCTGTTTCAGTGTATTTGCAACCTCACTTCACTGTAACCATATTTTGCTTTGTAAGCATTTCCCCGCCGTAAAACTACAGCAGCACCAAATACTCTTACATCTGTTTCAGTGTATTTGCAACCTCACTTCACTGTAACCATATTTTGCTTTGTAAGCATTTCCCCGCCGTAAAACTACAGCAGCTCCAAATACTCTTACATCTGTTTCAGTGTATTTGCAACCTCACTTCACTGTAACCATATTTTGCTTTGTAAGCATTTCCCCGCCGTAAAACTACAGCAGCTCCAAATACTCTTACATCTGTTTCAGTGTATTTGCAACCTCACTTCACTGTAACCATATTTTGCTTTGTAAGCATTTCCCCGCCGTAAAACTACAGCAGCTCCAAATACTCTTACATCTGTTTCAATGCTGCGTGTTTACAACAACTATTCTTACATCTGTTTCAATGCTGCGTGTTTACAACAACTATTCTTACATCTGTTTCAATGCTGCGTGTTTACAACAACTATTCGAGCTTTTAGGAAGAGTTATTACACTAGTCAGATGTTTGACGCGAGTAAAACACTTTCTATGAAATAAAAAAAAAATCTATATAAAGTATTTCTGTTCACTGGAACATGCTGTTTTTGTTTACATTCAATAGTAATGGAATATTGTATATTACATTTATTAGTATATTTCAAATTAAAGTGATGTGTATTTTATAAATTTCAAAATATAATGATTTATCCTCTAGAGAATATTCATTATTTTGTCGACTACCGTACAGATTTTAATATATCAGTGTTATTTTGATTACAAAAATTAAACGGCAAAATTTTTAATAATGGCTTAAAATATAATATGAAATGTAGGGGATGAACTGATTATAAAATAATGTTCTTTCAGAACATGGTTAGTTTTGGGATTGTGGTTATTGGGTTCGCAGAAATCTGTCTTAAAAATAGGATCATCTGTAAAGTGATGTTTTTACTTTCGTAGGATGTTGTTTGGTTGTAATGTGACATGGAAGCTACGAGAATGTGTGTGAACTTGTCGAGTCTCCACACAAGTGTTGTCAATGAACTGAACTACTGACTTCCCTACAACACACACTGTCAGCTCTCAATGTATTTGTACACTTCAGTGCCCTGATCATGGCATTAGAATACAACGCGATTTAAAGCTGTAATCATTTTCACCGCATACCAGTGCCTTGTACACGGAATCGCATAAAAAAATTATTAACACTTTAAGGTCATGTCTGAATATTCGGCGTATTACGTGAGTCCCCCCCCCCCCCCTTGGAAGAGGGGGTGGGGCCTTCCAAGATTCGCGATTCCGATTTTGGTATGTTCTCGGCAAACTGAATTTCTCGCAAATTAGATATGTAACGGTATATGATATCTTTACACGTGACGAAAGCCAGTGGATTAAACTACAGTCCGTTCCTTATGTGAACTGTGCATAAAGGCCCTTATAACTATCATTATCAATTTTCGATATTTTTCCTTTTGAATATAGGGGCCTAGTTATTAAACTAAAAAGTGAAAAGTGGTGTATTTATAATACATATATGTGTATATATAGAAATATATACATACATACACATCTTTCCTGGAGAAAATATGGTATGTGCAAATAGTTATGACTATTGGAGGTACGAGTATGAACGCAAACACTGCATTTCCAGTCAGTATATATTTTACTACGGATTTGCCTAACATTTCCAGTCAGTATATATTTTGCTACGGATTTGCCTAAAATTTCCAGTCAGTATATATTTTACTACGGATTTGCCTAACATTTTCAGTGTGATAATATGTTTTAAGTTATGTTTTATTACAATTATTTATTTATTATATTGTGCTATAAATTATATATATGCCCTATAATATTTAAATATATTCCAAAAAATTATTTTTCCAGATACGAAAAATAAAAATGTAAAATATATGTATGAGGACGTGCTAGGGGAAGAGCACAGCAGGTGTGTGTGTGTGTGTGTGTGTGTGTGTGTTTGTTTTTGTGTGCAGCCACCAGCGAGCGGTGTACCAGCCGGGCCATGTGGTGCCTTGAGGCGCCAGCGAGGTCACGTGTCCACGCACAGCACGTCACTGCTATATATAGCACGCCGGCCGCCCAGAAAAACACTTATTATTGGCCTGAATATTCGCCTTGATTGTCCAGGAGCTGCGACCTCGCCCATAGCACCCGCCGCAGCCACAAGCCTACTATACGCTATTCACGGTAAAGTGAGCACTTTAGAGAGGCTTTTTATTTCAAATAACAGTCAATAAATGTATTTTATTGTAGCGTTAGACGTTAACTTCAGAGTCCGGTGAAATACATATGTGCGCTGTATTTATTACTTACATGGTAATATTTATTTTAAGAATTTGCAGAAGTATAAAAAATGGTTGATAGGAAAAAAGTAACTAGGGCATCAGCATTGCTCACTTTACTGTGAACAGCCTATACTAGCATTGCCGTTTTGCATAGTATGTAGTCATGAGACGCCCACGAGCCTGGCATTTACATAAATATGCATTGTATAGTTCTTTCACGGTTACCCCACACTTTTCTGAAGGTCTGCTAAGGTTCTGTTTCCAGGATATTTCTCCGCCTCTTGCAAACTAAGATATAGAATTACACCGAAGTGACTACTCAGTGTTACAATATTTAGCATAATAACTATTTCTTGCTATTACCAACGCACCTTTTTCCTCACTTTTTATTCATATTAATTATGAACGAAATACAATTGATAGATAAATAAATAAAACTTCAGTTCAACCAAAAATAGGTACTTTTATGTTAACAAGTATAAAAGGCTTGTGAAACATGGCGTTGTTAGGTAACGACCTAACACGTCATACATGGGGTGACGTTTCAAAGGCTTCATTCAAAAAGTGATAATAAACCGTGATTAGCACGTGCTTTGCTCGTAAAGCACTGTATCCCATTCCTTAAGTAGCCCCTCCATTAGTGGTGGGCATGGAGAACGTATTATGGATAGTATTATATACGAATCGACTTTCTTACTGTAAGGAATCACACACATCGTTAGAAAAAAGCAATGCAGCTTCAGTACTCTAAGTGTAGGCCTATTATGTATGATATACGTTGTCCACAGTTAAGTGTTGGCGATATCCAACATCGCCTGTGAAGTATGCACTGCAGCATACCATACATACACGCAGATAGTATTGCCTATGTGGTAGGCACTGTATCGCTGCAGCCTAAGCTTTATGCGAGTTTTACACGTAAACTATGTGTCTTGGGCAGTTGAAACGTAAGCCATTTTTGTTAATCACTTGATATTACTCATTAAACCATAATCTAACGTTTATAAATCCTGAGGGTGGAAAAGTTGTCAGATACAATAGGGTAACTACTCCTGGTATTGTCATTATAGTGGGAGGTATTAATGACTGTTTACTCTTAGGTCAAAGATCCCGATTACTTAAAATGTGGGTGTATTGCAAATTAAGCTTACTCCGTTTCTGATATTTCGGAAGAATACAATTTAAAAACTATATTTTCAAGTATTTTCTCCCTTAATATTCAGTTCCGGTATTAAAGTGCCCCATATATTGCCCACTTTATGTTGTGTAATGAATCACTTTTTGAAGTTTGTAATATTTGATCGAATGCAACGTGTATACGTTCGTATACACATCAAACCGTTACCTGAAAGTTTTGAAAAAAACAACTGGTAACTTTTAGGTTTTATCTGTATAACACTTGAATGTCGGCGACTTATAAAATTACAGTGGCTTTTGAAATTACAATGACAGAAATTTAAATTTCCCTTGCAGGTGAGTTACACCAAAGTAAAAGTTACACATGCCTGGGACTCGAATCACTACGCCAATATACCAACCGCTCGACAGTTTTGGCAGACACTTACTGATAATGGAAAACACGTTTGTGAGTGGTGTTTACGTTATCTACTATCATGGCGTTTCCCCTTGCTCCGACTTGCGAATGAAATCATTTATAATATCTGAGACAGATGCCTTGTACATCTAGCCAGCGTGTAAACAGAGCCATTATGCACACTATCTTTATAGTAAACGACGATGTAAGTATAGCACATGACAAATCTTATAAAGCTTGTTATCAGCTTACACAACATTACCAGTACGCCAGTCAACTATAATTTTTCTTCCCAAAGTATCGAAATTAAGCTTGACGAACTATGTATGTACCTGGCTGATATTAACGGGATTAATGTTAATGGATAGGAAGTTGGACTGCCTACCAAAAAAAGTATTGCTATAAACTGAAATAGATGTATATTTCTTAACTGCTGATAGCACAGCTATGCTATACAATTGTCCGTAATTATTAGCCGTCCAGTGCTATTCAGTTAGCTTTTCCACTGAGCCACTTACAAATAAATACAATGATCGACGGCTAAACTCGCCGATTGTAGTCTTCCGCGGTTTTTTCGCACTTCCTAACTCAAACCTTTGAAAAATCACCCTATGTATGACGTGTTTGGTTTCATAAATATGTATCGTATTGCAAGTGTTTTATTCATGTATTAACATTAGTACCTTATTGCACTTAAATTGAACTTTGTTACATTCCATCCATAAATTATAAAATTTCACTTCGATTTAATATGACTAAAAGTGGTGTTGGGGAGTGGGGGGGGGGAGGGTGTCGGTAACCCCTTGTAATAAACATTTCATATACAAAATAACATTACATTGAGAGTGGCCACAAATGAGGTTTGTTGCTCCTGTGGTGTGATTTTCTGGACTTGGTCAGGCTTTCCTCGCACGAGGCGGAGGAATATCCTGAAAGTAGAGCTTTAACAGGAATTCAGGAAAGTTGGAAATAAACATGAACAGCCTATACAAAGTTGTGGCTATCTTACACAGTCAATTAATTTTCCAAACGATTTAATAAATTAAATAATATATAGCTTGTTTACAAGTTTTACGCTAGTGGTAGTTGCAATTGACGTCTAATTAGGAAATTGTTTTCAAGATTATGTATAAGTGTTGATAAAATCTATTGTCCGCAGGCGGGGTGAGTATGGCGAGATGCAATGTGGTCCGCGGGCCACTTGTTGTATACCCCTGGACGGTATACGTCGCACAGTTTCCTATGTACAATGGAGTGTTGTACGATGTACAACGGTGTACAATTAAGTGTTGTACGGGTATGTTTCGCTACAATGGCGATAATGATGACTCCGATCGCGGTGGAGTGGAGTGAATATATTTGGGCGGTACTAACATCGAGGTCTTGATGAGGGTGAAGTGTAGGCAGTGTGGAGCAGCGCCATAATGGTAAACGGGACATCCCCGCCGAGAATTGATACCAGTTCGCCTTGGCGGGAGACGAGTAGTCTAACCACTACACCACCGCGGTTCCGCATCTATTGGGACACTTATGCATGTAAATTTAAACATTTTTTAAATTACTAACTGAACATAACAGTTAGCATAACTCGAAAACCAGCAACTAAGCTAAAAACCGTTCTCTTTTGTATCAGTGTTAAGTTCGTATCTCGAAAGGCAAGATACGTGGCTCATAACTCTTTTGCTTCAGCGCTACTCACTAACTTGATAGCTAAAATTTATATAAAACTAAAAGCTTTCGATAAAATTTTGGAAAAAATATACGCGGTTTGGTGAATTTTTTTTTACTAAAGTTACGTAATTGTCGCTGATATAAATGGTGTGCTTGAATTTAGAAAAACACCCTGGTAAATGTGTGAAAATAGTTTTCTGGAAACGTCAAAACTGTGTTGACGGGCTGTCGATTATAAAGCTTTTAATAAATGCAGCTATGTTCCAGGAACTACAGTGCCGAACTTCCATATACATGTGTGGGGCGAAAATAATATCCAGACTGCCATCGCTATCCGCAAACTTCCTGATCGATGCGAGAGTAAACATACGACCTGTGCCGCTGTTACTGATCAGATGTGATGGGTTTATGTTTAGTTTCTCACCAGGAAAAATAAACACTTTCATCGCAGACATGTTTGTTTTGTAATGTTTTCACCAGAAAGCTTTTACCATCCATTAGGCAAGCCAGTGTATGGGCAAAATGTAAACTGGGGTTCTTGTTACGTATTGATATTTTATCTGCGTACGCGTGTGAGAAACACAGAGTTCCTGGGAGTACCGTCAACTTTGTTCATTTCTAGCGAATTGGAGAGTCGGATAGCTGTTTGAATAATTCGTGCAATACTTGTTTGAACAATTGTAGACATACGCCATTGCAAACACTTTGTTGTATTCTCAGAAAACCTACACTCTAAATCTGAATCGGTGAGAATTTCACTATTTCAATCAGACAAACATATCCGACTGATTCAACAGTCACTGCAGTGAATTTACCTGAAGAATCAGTGGAAAAAAAAAAAGCCATATTAACTTCACTTATTAATTCCATCAGTCATTTTTTCTCACTATTTACTCAGTGGTTTATTTTTGACTGGTAGATCAATTAAACATAGTGTATAATTGGCCGTTCAACAAAGTGTATCAAGTGAAATAACACGAACTAATAAAACCAATACAAGATACTTTCTGAAATGTGTTTCGTCTTTCGAAACGACCATACAGCTGTTCATGCCATTTTTGCGTTTTTAATTTCGTTTTCATGTAATCGCCACAGAAAGTTGTGAGCGAGCATCAGACTATACACAAGAGACCTAAACAAAAAAAAAAAAAAACAAAAAATACATAAAAGACAATAAAGTGAAACAATTAAACACAGTTTAAAACACGTAACTATTCAAATAAACTCATGCAAACGACATCAAATATTTACACACGATAACAGTAAATTATAACATTTACCATATGTTTTAAATAAACCATATTCTGAAAACAAAATTTGAAACAATGCTGAACTGCTTTGCATTTGTTAGCTGTCAAAGTTCAGTAAGCAGAGATTAATCATTATTGATACTTCTTTGTTGTAATATAACCATTGCAAAAGTTCCAAATGCAATTAAACAGTTTTTATCGTGTCTTCATGCAAATACATTTTTTTTTTTTTATATATGCACCAACACGATAATTAATTTCCTTTTCCTTGTTCTGTACTCTTAGACAAACGATATTATAAATTTTATTTATAATTAGGTAGGAGACCCGATAATGTTTGTTGTTATAGGTCTGGATTTACCATTGCGAATGTAATTGCAAATACCTATCTCTTGATAGCACTTATCACTTTATTTATTTACATAAATAATTATTATTGCTTAATGTCCCACAATGTTTAGCACATTTTTCGTCCAGTCCATTGAATAGTTTGCTGTTTGTCTTTAAGACTGGCAACATTATTGATTATCTATTACAATTATTTATTAAAGTGAATAGGGATTAAATAGAAAGAATGTAGAGCAGAACTAACATGTCATGTGCTTGTAATTAATTAATTCCTAATAAGTTAAATTTCCTTTTGAAATTTGATATTGTAGACAAGCCTCTACCACAACACTAATGGAGTTTTGAGAACACTTTGGTGGCTCTCATTTTCCTATCAACTTTGAAAACATAAAGAACAGATGAACATTAAAGAGGGTGTATACAAACAAGACATGAAATACGTACAATGACACATAATTACAACCTTCACAAAATATCGAACTTAACATTGTTCACACACAAAAATAATTATACATACAAACAACACATACGAAAAAGAAAATTATATAGATATTCGGAGGACTATTCAAAAAGAATTAAATCAAATTTCAATTATATTCTTTCCTCTTTTATTTTTTTCAGCTACTGTTGGTTCCAGGTGTTACCTTAAGGTAAGGGCACAGTTTATTTTATTTTCATCATTAGCATTCAAGAAAATCACATTCAGGTCACAGTATAACTATATAGAATGCTTGGAGGGAGGGTCGAATTAAAACAAAAACAAACCTTGGCAATCCTTCGCTAGACTACTATACACGTAGTTCCTCTGACTTTTTTTTTCCGCATATCAGACCAACTTATTAGCCAACAACTTCAATAAGATTCAAAGTAAGTATGCAAACCTAGTAATAAGTTTCAAGTTTAATTTGCTGTACCCGTTTGCACAGTTGAGGGAATTACGTCAACCCTAGGGTGCGGAGAATATTATCAGCGTGAGCCCTACTGAATATACAGAGTAACACAACAGTCAATATAAGAAGACACAATACCAATATTACAAGAAACAAGATAATAATGAACGTTGTAACCCTTGAAATAAAGAAAGGACCCAATCAATCATAAACACTTAGTCTACATTAGCTCCTCTCCTTGCATCAATATGTGTCTAGGTTACAACAGCAAAGCTGAATCGACCTCATACTGCCTTTCCTTGCAAAATGGAACATAATTATTCTAAAGATAATTTTGCATATCTTCTTCACTTACTTATTCTTCTTTGAAGGCTCATTATGGTTGTGTGCAAGGTACTTTATAAGTTCTAAGTTGCGTGATATTATACGAACCCACTTCTTTCCCATCCAGTGTTCCTAATGCATAACAGTTATTGTTGATAACTGCTTTAACCTTGAAAGGTCCCTCATAGAGCCTTATCAATTTCTTGATTATGTGCCCCAATACAGAACTGACTGGATTAGCACATCTAAGCACCAATGCACCGATTTCTGACTTGTTCAGTTTCGACACTTTGTGGTACATCGTCCGCTGTTCAGCGACTGAAACTAATCTCGCTTTTACTAAACTGAATAGTTTTTCTTGAAGTATTTTCCTTTCATCCTCCTTGTTGTCAGGTCCTACCATTTTGGGAAGATCTTTCAGGTTTACTGGCACCGAGCTGATTTGTAAGGATTTCTACACGTATCCATTCTTACTGAGGTTTCCCTTTCTCTCTTGTTTTTCCTAATTGGCGGTGGCCAAGGTGGTATCAACAATTCTACCTTCTCGTTCTACGGAAACTTGCCTTGTGTACTTAGGTAGTTCTTGCGCCCATGTTAATGTCTGGCTCGTGCTCTCAGCAAACACATCCTTCTTGTGCTCTTGTTGCATGAACTGCTTTTCAATTGCATGTTTCTCTGCACAGTGTACGTGCTCTCTTCCTCCGGACCAATCATCGTGCCACAAATTACTGAACAAACTGACTGTCAGTGCAGTAGCTCTCTGTTCTGCTTCGTTTGTTTTGTAGTGTTTGTGAAATCTCTTCCCTTTCTTCCGTTTCGAAGTAGACAGTTTTCTACTTTTCACACGACCCATGGTTTCTCATTGCTCGTGTCTTGCGTGCTTGTTTTCTCAGACGTTTTCGCCAAGCCTTGGTTAGACGTGAATGCCTTGGTTAGACGTGAATGCCTTGGTTAGACGTGAATGCCTTGGTTAGACGTGAATGCCTTGGTTAGACGTGAATGCCTTGGTTTCGATATTCAGCAGAAAAGTTCCGTGTTATTGAAATGTCACTCTCGTTTAAGTTTTTTTTTTTTTTTTTTTTTTTTTTACTGCTTGCGAAACTGGATAATCCAGGCATTAATTTTCTAAAGAATTGAGCTGGCTTTCCAGAGTAGGTTTCTACTACTGACAATAGTAAAACTCTACCTTCCATTTCCACTACTTTGGTTTCTACTCGAGATATCTCATGAGTGAAGTTCTCATGAGTTGAGTTGCATTCTCATTGTCTCTCACATGAAGTATCGCAGCAGTCTTCTCGGTCGTAAATTCGATAATTGTTTGAGTCAATTTATTTTCAAGGACCGTGTTTTGATCTACCACTTGCTTGTCTAAATTGGACTATGCATTTCTAAATTGGACTGTGCATTTCTAAATTGGACTATGCATTTCTAAGTGAATTAATTCGCTCATTTTATACGTTAAATTTGCTTTCCACTTTATTGACCAAGTTACAAATATTATTAACCTCGTCAATCCTAGCATCCTGTGTTTTAATTGCCTCACGCAATTCTGTTTTTAACCCTTGCAACTGCGTTGTTTGCGAATCTAATCGGGTGGCTAGTGCAGCTAATTGCTTGGATCGTGACCTTGGATCGTGTGGTTTAAGAATCTTGTTACACTTTCATCTCCGCTCATGAAGCTTGCAATTGCGCGAACATTTGTGACAATATATCAACGTTAATAGTACTACTATTGTTATTATCAGCGGTTAATTCCTGAGTTTTTGTGGCTCCAACCACTACCATGTCATTAGCTCCTCCATTTTATGAACCCTCTGATTTCATGGATGCATATGATAGACATGATGATAGGCTATCTACGACGTCTTCCTCGCTGTAATCGTCATTTGTGTCTACTTCAATAACTGACTCATTTATATTACTCCTTTCCTCTATGCTTTTCATATGCAAAGAGCTGCGAGGGAAGCTTACCCTCTTTATCCATGGTATATAGTAATGTCTATGGATATTACACCAATACAAATTAATACCTTCGTGTGTCCTGTTTTAATTATCTTGTCGCCCCACGTATGCGGTACCAATCTTTAAAGTTTTTTATTAATTATATATATAGTTGTTATTTTTAGGAATTATCATAGAAAACATAATGAATAAAATTATATCCACAGGACATATGGGTGCCAAGAGTAAATATCTAAAAGAAGACATATGACTAAATCAACACTTTCAAATCAGATTATTCCACAAAAACATCAACTCATTATTTTAATAGATCTTAAATAATATTTAATTAAATACGCTCTGCATCCTCCCTTACAATATGGGATTGGAAGACTATATAAGTACTTCAATTATTTCACATTTGGAAAATAGTTTATAAATATTTGGTGTTAGTCTTTGTTATTAAAATTTAAAACAGCTGATTCCGCTGTTAAGGAAATATTCAAAATTTGCCAGCTAGTCAATAAATTCACGAACTCTCAAGATGGGACTTCTGGGACACACGACCGAAGTAGGATATAATTCTTCTTACAGTTCAGTTCCACTGAAGAGATATAAATGGGTGGAGTTCACCTTATAAGTCTGCATCGAAGAGAGCTGGAACAGAAGATGCCCAACGAAGTCCATCCTGCATATTACCCAACTCACGATGGACTCGAAACTCCAGTAGATAGTTCCGGATGGAATTCCACAGTTGCAGAATCACTCACAGTCCACCTCGACACATCATTTTTCCACTCTCTTCTTATAAAGAAAAATAATCTCTTTAAAATACTGGAAAACGGTATTAGCATTCAGTGTGAAATACTGCAAAACAGCTTATCTACATATAGTAATAATTATTCCAGACATTTAAAATTTCCTTTTCTTGATTATTATTTCTGACTTTCAGATTTTTTCAGTGTTTCCTAGGTAAATCATACAAAAGTAACATGACTCCAAAATGAATTTTTGAATAGCAAATTTTAAACTGAATGGAAGGATGATTTAATTTAACATAGTTTTCACAGATCAATCTACATAACATTCAATTGGAATGAAAATAAAAATAATTTAAAATTTAAATGCTAACATGTTAATCATAAGAAAACCCTTTGCATCCTGTAATATTCTGAAATATTACACCGTTTAACGACGTTTAAAATTGGCCGTTAAACAAAGTGTATCAAGTGAAATAACACGAACTGACTAATAAAACCAATACATGATACTTTCTGAAATGTGTTTCTACTTTCGAAACGACCACACAGCTGTTCACGACATTTTTACGTTTTTAATTTCGTTTTCATGTAATCGCCACAGAAAGTTGTGTTTGAAGGTGTAAACTGCATATAATGTGATGAAGAGTGCACTCCTATACTATTCGTTTTAACAATCCTGACGTACCAATTAAACGAAAATTCAGAGCATACAAATTTAAATCTTGACGATTTCGCGACGAAACTATAAGCCACATATTTTGCTCCCATTTCTTTAACTTAGCGTGGCAGCGAAGACAGTAAGGTAATGGCCCAGCGTCTAAAGGAGCGAGTTCAATTCCGACCACCTCAGAAAGATTTTTTTAATTACGCTAAATTGCGCAATATAAGTAATAAATTAACTATCGTAAATATGTTTACTTCACGTAATTATTTGAATTCAATAAAAACAAAATCTAATACGCCGCTGTAATCGACCGTCACTTATTCAATCGGGAAATAATTTCACGTCACTAATTTGTTCAGAAAATTTTCTCACTGAAACAATCAATGGTTTTCCTGATTCTAAATGGAGCCATTTTCACTGATTCGAGTAGTTGAATTTCACTGCGAATCAGTTGTTTCCCACTGATTCGAATTCAGAGTGTACTAGATAAAATAAAGTAACATAGTTTCGAAACATAATAAAATGAAATAAGAATGAACGAGCCTGTGTTAGTTGTTGTCTACTAACATGTTACAAGAAGGGATCAAACCAGATAACAAATAACAGTACCACACAACACAGCCATCAAACAAACAACAATCAAGTACATAATACGAATAATATAACCAAAAACTGCACTAACAAGGAGCACGGTACACAATGGCTGGAACAGTTGTAAGTGTGGACAAGACGATGATGACAATAAAAACGAAAAATAACAGGCTTCCTTCAAGAACAGGTTGTTATTTTCTTCGCCTGGTCACTAATTCTGGTTCTGGTTGTGTTGTTTTCTAGTGTCATCAAACTACATTCCTGCTTGGAATTATATTGTGTTAACTAGATGTTTGTCGTTAACAGCAAATACAGGCTCGTTCATTCCTTAAGACAAGGTCCGCCATAGCGGCCGGTATACGGGCTAGTGTGGCACCCGTCATGGCATTTCCCGCCTTGTACGAGCAGATTTCCTACCAGCTTTGGTAATTGGACACGTCCTATTTTTGTGGAAGGGTTCCACATCGGCTCTCGTACCTGGCCAATCACATTGCAGTTTCAGAACGTAGGGCGCTCCCCGTGGCTACTAATTTTCGTCAAAATTAAAAATAACACAGTCGTACTCTAGTGACTTCAAGTCATTTTTAAGAAAATGAATGAAACTATACTCGTAAGCAATCAATTGATGTCAAAGAGAGCAGCAATATAGCAATATTAAGATGTGCTAGCTAGTACTATTATAGGCCTACGCAAGTTACTATCTGGTAGCAGTTCTAGGAATGGCATTCACCTATACTACAAACCACACACTGCGCACCCACCGAGGGTGCCAAATGCTAGCACGCGAACTGCTGTCGTGTAATATGAATCTTCCATGGCGGCTCATATACCGGCTCGTGCACCAGGGCATGCAAAAGCTTGTGCAAGAACCAAGTACGGCTGCAGGGATCGTGTAATATCAGCTTTAGAGATACTTTGGCTAGCGAGTTTGAGCGGCGTCAATGTGGGATTACAACCAACACTTGAACCACCTTTAAAAATTAACATTGCCATGTAAGTAATTATCACAGTGTCCATCTTCAACCGCAATGCTAAAATAAAATATATTTATTAACTACTTTTCCAAATGAAAAGGATTTCAAAACTGTCTACTTTGACGCGAATAGCCAATACTCCAGTTTACCAAGTATCTTTTCTGAGAATACAAAGTGTTTGCAATGTCGTGTGTCCACAATGTTTCAGTCGCATAGCTTTCATATTAATCTTAAGATATTTTAAGCTTAAGGCTAGATTCATTTATCAGAGATCTTTATAATTTTATATTAATTTATCTAAGACTATAAGTTAATTTATCTGACATTTTAAAATATGATTTAAATAATTAGGAAAGAGTATTAAAGATAATATGTAAAATTTGTTGTGTATTTCTCTCAAGCGTACCATTTACCACTACCCAGATTAAATAATAAATGTGCGATATCGCTTGGAATTGGAAGTGTCAGTGTGTAATTGACAAATCGTCGCTGTGTCGTTACGTGAGACAAGGTGTTCTGACGAAGTGTGATGAGTGTGTGCAGTCCACCATGGCCTGCAGTGTAAATATACAGCCCTCGACTCTGGTTAGCGAAAGTGTGTTCACACTTATGTGTCAAACAGAGTTGAGCACACTGCCCCGCTGCCAACTGTAGTCCTTCTGGCAACTCACTCGTCAAACTGAGTTGAGCACACTGCCCCGCCGCCAACTGCCGTCCTTATGGCAACTCACTCGTCAAACTGAGTTGAGCACACTGCCCCGCCGCCAACTGTAGTTCTTCTGGCAACTCACTCGTCAAACTGAGTTGAGCACACTGCCCCGCCGCCAACTGTCGTCCCTCTGGCAACTCGCTCGTCAAACTGAGTTGAGCACACTGCCCCCCCCCAACTCTCGTCCCTCTGGCAACTCACTCGTCAAACTGAGTTGAGCACACTGCCCCGCCGCCAACTGTCGTCCCTCTAGCAACTCACTCGTCAAACTGAGTTGAGCACACTGCCCCGCCGCCAACTGTCGTCCCTCTGGCAACTCGCTCGTCAAACTGAGTTGAGCACACTGCCCCGCCGCCAACTGTCGTCCCTCTGGCAACTCGCTCGTCAAACTGAGTTGAGCACACTGCCCCGCCGCCAACTGTCGTCCCTCTGGCAACTCGCTCGTCTCAACATTGCCACCTCATTCCATTTACAAAAAAAAAATTATTTTTCCCCTTCGTTGATTTTCAAATTTTCTCCTGACGGAACCTATTTTGGGAACAATTATTGTACTCGAACTCTCTTCGTAAAAGGGAATTGATTATGGAAGCTGGAACTTTTTCTTTGCAGGCTGTTCGAAACACAGTTCATTGTTCTGTTTACTAACAAATGCAGAATTATACTTTAAATGAAATCTCGCCGTCGGCTTAGTTACCGTTATATTTCCCTGCTTATCTTCACTGAAAATCCATCCCAAAACAATTTTATTCGCCGATATTGTGTTCTTTAACTGACTTGGTTAGCTAATAATTAGCACTCACTTCGGGTACCAAAATAAACTATCTAATATAGGTTGATGCCGGGGATTTTAACTTATAAAAATCCCGGCGAAAAAAAACGTCCAGGGCCAATAGGTCAGTACCCAGAAGCCCCTTAACTTCCGGCTACTTCCTAACGTCATTGCTAACATGGGCTCGGCTATATCCGGTCCTCGGCTCTCAAGACCTCGAAATTAAGAGCCACCCAAATCTCTTTACTCTTCTTCACTCACAAAATCCAGATCCCTGGTAGCTATTTTTGGAAACTTTGTGAAGAAATATTTTGCCAGAGTGATGCATTCCTACCGCGCCATTCATTAAGCCGTAAATGTGTGTGCATGTCTATATATGTTTGCAGCGCATGACGTCATGCTGAGAGAATTTATCGCCCCAGTAAAATATTTTTTTACAGAGCAGGCATGACGTTTAGTATAAGATTCCCGTTTCTTAGATATTCAGTACTGGCTGAACATGTACTCGCAGGCTTCAAATAACAACTTCAACATTAATTGTCCTGCACACTCTTAAATGACTTTCCTGCGCAGGCGGCGCTCAAAAATACTGAACAGTTTTTAAATTACAGCTGTACTATGAACCAGGGTATGGGCCCGGCGAGGCAACCTTACTGGGTAGTATTCATTCCATTTGGGATTTTTGTTTTACAATCAAATATTGGTGAACAAGGATTGCCAGAGCATTGCGCATATATTGATAAATATTTATTGAGTCCGTATTATCTTGCCTCTGTTATTTTTGTTACATCTGCCACAGCAACAAATATTCATTCGTTATTTTTTTCTTTTTCAGTCTCTCCTAAGAAAGTGCTGACTGAAATCAGTTCATTCTAGTTTCAGGAATTCTGTACAGTAGTTCTGTCCTGTATAGTAATGCACAGCTGTGCTCACGGGATGTGCCCAGGCATAACCTAATTACAGGAATATTGTTCCTGTTTTGGATTGGTCTTTTCGCAAAACATTTTTTAGGTATTGGTATAAACTTGAAATTCTAAATATCTATCTACGTACTTATGATGTGAGGTTATCACTACTGCATTTTACTCTACGTGCTTTTCAAATTTAAATTCTGTTTTGATAGTTTTAGTCCGTACATGGAATTTTTTTTAGATATTATACTTAAATATGTTTAATAACATTAAAGTAAATTTAAGTAAAGTAGTTTTACCATAGTTGAAGTTATTGTATTACTGGCTTAATTTCACTTTTCGAATTTAAAAGAAATTAGATTTACAACTAATTTTTTTTAGGAAGTTTTTGTAAGATAAAAATTTAATATAATAGTCTATGTTGGCGTATATTTTCTGTAACTATCACTATTTTAAACTTCAAAATAAAAATATCGGGGGGGATAAAGCACGGGATCCCTACTTTATAGGTCATCGGCGATTCTCTTTGTGTATATCCTAGCGATGAAAGCCTTGCTCGCCTATGTAATAATGATTGCATTGTAATATTAAAGTTTGAAAGTGAGCTATAAAGAGAGATAAATGAACAAAGTGCGACAAGCATGGTGTTATGGCAAACGAGGTGAAATGTGGTATGGCGGATGAAACTGTGAACGCAGAAGTCCAGCTGTGAGTGGAAATAGCGCAGATGGAATATCCATGTCGGGCCTAAGTGCGGCGTGTGTGTAAGAGAGCAAGATGCATGTTGAAGGCATGGTTGTGAATCACGACCGTATTGCTGCCTCGACAGTACTTACTGACACGTTGTAATAACGCATCGCTGTAAGGAGCGCATTTAGTCAGCGAAAGTTTACAAGCAACAAATGTTTCGTGAAGAGTCTCTGAAATGTTAATACCGCAAGTATTGGCAAGAGCCGAGTTTTGTTTTGAGTCACTAGTTCTTTCTTTAATTATGGAAGGGAATTACTCAGCCTGAAACTTCCGAGACGTAATTCTGTAGTTCTGTTTTATCATGTCAAAAAAATTAATACTGCTGGTATGCACATCAAATTATTTGTCGTGGTCATAGTCAAAGTGCCGGAAACTGGTATGTAATTTATTCCTGCAGCGGAAAGGTTCTGATGATTGTATTACACAGCAGGCTGTTGCGTGTGAATTCCTCGTAACGGACAGATAGAATTTCGATATCCGCACGTTAACGTTATGTATTTTATAAAGAAATACGTGCGAATACTCGACCTAAAGAGAAAATTAACTCTCGATCTTCAACCTATAGACACTAGGAATATAATATTTATTTATTAAACTTTTAATAGGTCTATTTTATGAGTGGGTGCAATTTATTACAGAATTTTGTAAGAAAATGAATTCGTCTGGAGTGCAATGGGTAAAGGTGGCAGTTTTTCTACATGTAATAATGTAATGTAATTCTACATGTAATACTTTGGATCATCATGAACAAAATGTGCTGTATAGTTTTGCATTGCAATCATTTCATCTCTGGAATTTTTACATGCATTGGCATTGTATTTCTTACTGTTAATGGATAATGTGCAGTTTTTCTCCCGTCTGTTGCAAAGTAATAGCTTATACAGAAACCGCAAGCTGCTCTGGAAATAGAGAAAGAAATTGCTATGCCAGTCTACAACGCGAGTTGTTGAGTGTCGGTGATATAGGCTGCATCTTGGAAATATTAGTGGACTCTGTACCAAGTTTACTAGTGCGTTGTACCATCTGAAACACGCGCAAGGATCTACTATGTATATGAAGGCGGTGACTGATACCTACTCTCATCGGGTGACACCAACATATTCTGTTATAAATACAGATAGTCCTCTTATATAGTGTAGCGAGACCTACCATAACATCGCCGCATGTACTTTCTCAAACGAGCAACCCACCCGCATACTCCACTCATTGCTCTGCGACCTCTGAACAGCCTGTGAAATAGTTTATCACATTATCATAACAGTTTTAAATCGTTATTTCACCCGTGTAAATTAACATTCGAATCCGTGAGGTATAAACAGGCAGGTAATTCCCCTCAATTTTGGGCGTATTTGTATTCCTCCCCAATTATTTTCAGATGAAATATTGAGGCATAGGGGATGTGTTAACAGTCTAGCCCACTCCTGGCATTTGAAGGAAGAAACAGCTAGTATAACCATTTTAATATTTAGTAAATCCAAGCACTTAAACGGGAAATAAGCAGTTCTTTTTCACACGTCACCGATGATACAATACATTAATTTGTAATTTCATATAGAATCTTTAATCAGCTAGAAAATTCATAAACTGGCGATTTTCGTGAATATTTTTCAGCTCTGCTTTAATTAATAGAAATTTGTGTGCTTATGTGGTTTTGTTAGGTTGTAAATTTCTGTCCAGTCTTTAATAAAATGGCGTAAAGAGATGATGTTGCGTCGCGCGCAGTGAATACAGACCTAGAGTGAATAATTTTTACTTGAATTGCCGTTTTTACATACGTAATCATAATCAAAAAGAGACCAGAGGGGCGTATGGATGTGGGTCATAGTAATATAAAAGAACTAAATTTTAAATTGCAATTTATTTATACAACCATTGTTTACAACATTAAACTATCTCCACTATTACGCTTGTCATTGTCAGTGAGTGCAATATTTGTCCATCTCAAATCTAATTAAAATGATTATCAATGTCTTTATATTGACTGTAGTCACTCAATTCACACTCGTTTATACGTATTCAATCTATCTATTACCATCATTTCAAACGTTTGTCACGCACACATCCAGTTCAGTATTCCCACCCGTCAATTTCACTCTTCACTGTAGCGATGCTCGCAGTCCGCACACTTCACTCCCTCTGACTCGTAGCTTCGTTGTCTTCGCTCACCTTGGCGCTCAAGGTCTTACAGCCCTCCACACTCTGCACTGTCAGCTCGGGTAGTCTCGCTGGTCTGAGCTCTAGGTTTACGCACCCCGAGTCTCGCCGAGAGAGTCGAGAGCGATGACCAGAACATTCTTTCAACGAAAACCTCAGCAATTCAGTGTGCTCAAGGACGGGAGCGCACGAGTTCCGATAGGCTTCTCTGGTATGTGGGGCGGCGAACCTTTGTAAATCTCCGCGCACTGCTTGGATTATCGCTCGCCATCGACACACTGGTTCCCTTACTCTAAAGGGATGGAGCAAGGAAAACGATGTATAACAGCAAGCATAGCAGCTAGCATGTAACAGTTATTATCCATTTCAAGCGAGAAATGAGAATGGAATTCAGCCCATATGAGTTTCAGAAAATCTGTTTAGTGGCGCTGTAAAGAACATTTAGGCAGTTTAGATACGAGTAAACCAGAAATGGTGAAAGTTAGAGTTTTTGCGGCCTCGAAATTATGCTCGCCAACATGGAATGCGACAGGGTGTAAAGAGAATCGCTCTTAAACAACATTTCTCGCCGCTTGGCTGCACAGTAGCCTTCATGGTATGGATTTATTTTCTGGGCGGAGTTAGAATGCACCGCGCGTTCCGGGTAAAATAGACGATTTGAGATATTGTGGATCCACGTACGAGGCGGTGTAACTTGGCACCACCTTGGTGTGTAATGTGTTTGTGAAGAAACTGTAGAGGGCGGTCATGAGGGAGGAGAGAGGTGGGTAGCAGGTTGGTACGACTGTAGACAAACATGTTAGTGTAGTGGCGGCTTTGACTGCTGGGAATGATGAGCGTGCCAAGAACAACAGACCGTGTTGGAGGTTTGCTCGCATGTGCGTGTGTGTGTGTGTGTGCGAGGCGTCGAGTCACCTTGATAGTCTGCCGCACATTAACGTCGTGTTGACATCTCGCGGCTGAGCGAGTGCAGATGCCGCGAGCTAGAGGAGCAGTCACGTGGTCTGTGTGGCCTGGCTCTAATGTCAACACTTGGCCGGCCGCGAGTCTGCCTAGCAACCTCCTCGACCGAGCTGTGCGAGACTTTTCCAGCTGATACACACTCTCCACTGCTAATAGAGAACTTCAAGTTCCTACCCTTACCAGCGCACTGATCGGCATGCGCCTAGGAAATTTCTCCCAGTACTTAACGTTTACTTGAGTCTACGGTAAACATTTGTGAATACTGAAATAATTTTTTTTACTTTCTGTTTTTTTTAATGCGCATGTGAAAGAATCAACAAATTTGTAAAATGCTTACTTTTCCAAATATTTCACGTTTTCACTTGACTTACGCATAAACAAAGTAGCAGGCACTTGGCAGTGTTACTGTGGAGGAATACACAATGTGCATACAAGTATCTATATGTCCTATGGCTCCCGCATACCAGGCGGTGAAACTGTTTTGCAATAGATTTGCGCCCTTCCTTTCGCAGTTCGCTATAAGTAAGTACGGGAGATAACCATAACCTTAATCGTGGGCATGTTTGCCCAATCCCAGTAAAGCTGCCTCGTATGTGACCTCAAAAAATATTTCCTGCATGCTTGGGTGTGTGTATCTGGCCTGAGACGACCGACTTTCCTCTTAAGGTGACTATGTAGCTGAGCGTCCAAGGTCAAGAAGCGTGGGAGCTATATGGGCGACACTAACACGCAAGCCTAGTGTCTCATGACAACCTCATGCAATGTGACGTCACGTGCGCATAGGAACACACTAGAGACACGAGGCTGCTACTATCTCTGTCCGTCCCTTTGCACCACGAACACGGATTGCTGGGTCGACCTCTTTGATCTCCGACACACAGGCGAGGAGGATCGCCTCAAGACAGTTGACAGACACCAAGCAATGGTTTCCCACAGCCTGCTCTTTGACAGACTATGACGTCCCAACTATGACGTCGTGTAAGACGTCGTGCTCTCCGAACACGAGGCAGTGAAAGGCCGTTTTACTAGGGTTAGAAAAAAATCGTGATGGGTAGGAACAACTTGATCGACACTACGCCATAGCCTCTTTCCGGTCGTCATTTTGGAGGAAATACTTGCATAAAGGCTGCACCCGACCTCTTACAGGAGTATAACAGCAATACGCTGCCGAGTCACTCTATGGACAAGAATTGAGAGATGCACTCAGTCAGCGCGAAGGTGCATTCAGCTAACATGCCAGCAAGCTCCGAGCTGATGCTGCGGGGCGCCGTACACTCTCGCACATCCACGTAGGAGCCTCACAACCAGAGGAAGCTGTGGTCCAGGCGAGACACTACCCAGCCTCCACTGTCTCTCCAGGACAGTGCAGGAGCTCACTGCGTCCACACTTCTCAGGGGAGACAAGACTACAGTCAACCAAGGTTACACTCTCTCGCTGGTCTTTCTAAAAGATTATTCAAGCTATATCATACCTCGACACAACCACCCCCTGTTGAGAGATTGTCCTACTTTTTGGGAAATAGGTTTTGAATGTTAGGAAATGTTGTTGTTTTTAAATGGGATGTTAGATTGCTCGTTGGAATCTCTTCTGTCCAACAAAAAAAAATATTTAAAACAAATAATAGCTTATGGCTGTCGGTCTGTTCATGCAAATATGAAGACGAGTGAGTGAGACATGAGTCAGTGGACGGTACACTTTAGGCCTCCTTCAGCCTGCGAAGACTGGCACTACGAGTGGTACAGAGGGGAGTACAAAGTGTACAGTGTGAAGGAGCAGGCAGCTCGGCCAGTAGTGAGAGTCTTGGGACGAGGCTAGAGCTAATGTCAGTGTCGTCCTCCACTAGGGAGGTATCAGCCAGCACAGATAGTGTTATCACGACGTGATGTGGCTGGAGCCGACACCACACCACTCTTGCCAACCACATCTCCCTCCCTATTTGTAGGCAGTTTTTTTGATGATTTCTGGTTGCCCTACGAACAAATCAAAGTTCTCAGGGAGAAGGTACGGACAATTCAATGTTTAAAAGGGCTCGAAACTCCTTAATTCTTGTTTCGCGATAAATTCTTCCTTTAAAGCACAGGAAGATCTCAGAACATGTGATACTGTATAGTTGAGAAACATGTTACTCCCCACACATTGCTTTGTATGATTGAGTGAAAACGTAGTAAACTGTTATGCTGTATTGGAAACTACAAGGAAAGAATGCTTCAAGTCATTGCCGAAGTACATTATCAAGTTTTAGTGTCATGTGGTGTGCCTTTTTATACATAATTTATTTTACGTACATTTTAACTGATTGCAAGGACCTATGTTTCAAGGACGATTTCATATGTCTTTAGAGACATGGCCAAAAAATGGTTGGCGAGCCTGCCCCACACTTGCAGCTTCAGAACAACTGACTAGCGACGACACTTCCGTATATTAACGTCCAGCTTTTATTTTCGCCTAGAAGTTGTAAACATCTCACATTTTCACTACCAACATACACATTCCTCAAAGCACATCAATGTCACAGAGTAGTTGACAATACAGAGGTTGAACAGCCTTCTATACTGCAAACACGAGCCGCGCACGCCAGCAGGATAGTGTCACCGGACAAACTTGTGAGAACGCCCTCCCCCAATCAGCGGCTAGTAACTGACTTGCCGGCCGGTTGTCTAGCCGATATGGAACCTTTATAGCATGCGGCGACCAATCAGAACATTCGTCCCCAGAAGCTCGCGCAGCAAGTCAGAGAGACTGGGCCCAGATTGAAGGATCCGTCATACCATGTCGTCCCTGTTACACTTCTCCTCTCTGTCAGTACGATGAAAAACTGAGCATTCATATTGGCTATCCTGAAACCGAACGTATATGAAAGAACACGAACATTAACGAACCTAAGTAACCCTTCTCCGCCAGGGTTAACAGCTTTCTTCGTATTGTTCATCCAGTGTAAAACTAGCATGCAAGATCTGTGTACTTGACTTTCAATACATTTTACGATTAGGCGTTGAAGACTGTTAACGACGCATTGTCTCGAATTTTCTTGTATTTTTCATGTCCCTCTCACAAACCACGTCGAAAATCAACGATCTCTGTAAACATATTGGCAGGCATGGCACAAAACGTCAAATAAACTGGAACAAGTTCGCACATTAAAACGATCGCGTCATGTCGTACAATTGTTATTGTTAAGGTTGCTGTATATTACAAGCTAAATTATTTCTATACACGCCAAACGGTAGTAAACTGAGCAAAAGTACTTTGCTTTTTTAAAGCTCCTGCCTACCTGTTCCATGTTTGAAAACAATAAGTGCTGGAGCAATAAGGGCGACACTTCCACGCGTATCAAGTGCGCCATCGCCGCTAATAGCCCAGGAAATGATGGGGGAAAATACCCGAATATCAGGAAAAATTAGTGACAATCTGAACTTCTGCCAGATGTATCCAACCAACCAGAGGTAAGTCGCCACCCACTCCCCCTGGTGCTCTCCCCCCCCCCCCCCCAACACCGTGAACATCCCATTTGCAAGCTTTTATATTACCGTTCATATCTCCGTTAATATCTATCTTATACGGCTTTATTCCGGGAGCTATTATCTACACAAAAAGTATTCATACTTTTTCCGCTAAGGTTAATACTTTCATAGAAATCTGCTGAAATATGTAAAATTTTTGCTTTTTTATGCAATGTTTTTTAATGTTTTTTTTTACGTTAACATATTTATTCATAATAATTGGACGAAACACTTTACACGAAAATTGTAGAACACTTCTTTAGATTTTCAAAGGTATATATACATATCTATATATTCCTACAGTTGTGGGACAGGACGGTAACATGTTTAAAGAAGTCGTCCCCCCCCCCCCCCACCCTTTACCAGGACCACACTGGCGCCGGGCTGCCGTGCCATATGCTCAGTGAAGCCCTTCGCGCCTACTCTGGAACACACACCAGTTGTCGTGTGGAGTCCAATGTGTCGACATAACAGAGGGTTTCGTATGGTTTTTGTCATTAGTACCAGTATTGTGCTAATTTATTTTCACATCTTTCGTGCTCATGAGGATTATTTTTGGTAAGTAATCACTCAACACATGTAGTATGTGTGCTATCTTGTTTGCACGTACTTTTAAATAAGGCTTAAATGTTGAAATTTTGGATATTCCTCTATGTTTTAGTAATGAGTTGTAAAATTTCATTTTTGAGTAATTTTAATTATTATTGCACTTCATATTTATTCGTCAGTAGCAGCTATTCACTGCAAGGTAGTTAGAATTCAAAGATGTTCTGTCCCCGTGATCAGTAGTTCCATAGCCATATATTTCATAATAAGAATTTACTAGGGCATGGCCCCAATTTTTACATACTTTAAAATGGACGAGTCTGATTTATTGTGTTCTATGTGGTAAAAATCTGGAAGGAGATACTGTTTTTGTTACGAACGGATTGAAAACAATCACTGAAGCACGAAAAATAATAAATGATGGTCTGCAAGAGAGATTGGAAGGCAAAACAAGTGTTTGAGTGCACAAACGGTGCAGGCAAAATTATACGAGACCATCAAGTATGAAAGCTGCAACTACATCATTGCAAATATGTGATGTATCTCTTCCTTCAACATCAACTTCTCTGCGGAGTTTAGTTGAGAAATTTAACTATAAATCAAATTGCTTTGTTAGTGGAAATATGACAGTTATCGGTTCTAGGACTTATTTGCACCATAGGAAGGAAATTCGAGTGGTAGAAACATTAGACATCAAGGGAATTTTTTTTGCAAAAATCTGAAGAACGGAATGATGTATGGAGGGGAGGGGGGAAGTAAAGGCAAAGGCCTGCCTTTAAAGTGTGAGTGACCTTGTTGCACCAGAAGCACGATACCACAAAAAATGTCATGCCACTTTTTGAAAAACAAACCCAAGTGAAAGATCTGTAGGCAGACTGATGGAGGATATAGAGAGTTTTTTTTTTTTTTAAGATGTGCAATTACATTGAACAAAGTGACGAATGCCAGTACTCAATCCAAGAGTTGCAAGATATTATGTCAGGTATTTCAGGAAAAAAAGAAACTTATTCTGACAAACATCTAAAAAATCCTCTTTTAGAACATTTTAAAGAACGCATTATGGTATCTAATGTTTGGGTAGGAAGAATGATTTGACACTGATAGACTAGCGAACTACGCCGAGCTCTGTAGGAAGAATGTTATGTGTTTGACACTGGTAGACTAGCGAACTACGTCAAACTCCGTAGGAAGAATGTTATGTGTTTGACACTGGTAGACTAGCGAACTACGTCAAACTCCGTAGGAAGAATGTTATGTGTTTGACACTGGTAGACTAGCGAACTACGTCAAACTCCGTAGGAAGAATTTTATGTGTTTGACACTGGTAGACTAGCGAACTACGTCAAACTCCGTAGGAAGAATGTTATGTGTTTGACACTGGTAGACTAGCGAACTACGTCAAACTCCGTAGGAAGAATGTTATGTGTTTGACACTGGTAGACTAGAGAACTACGTCAAACTCCGTAGGAAGAATGTTATGTGTTTGACACTGGTAGACTAGCGAACTACGCCGAGCTCTGTAGGAAGAATGTTATGTGTTTGACACTGGTAGACTAGCGAACTACGTCAAACTCCGTAGGAAGAATGTTATGTGTTTGACACTGGTAGACTAGCGAACTACGTCAAACTCCGTAGGAAGAATGTTATGTGTTTGACACTGGTAGACTAGCGAACTACGCCAAACTCCGTAGGAAGAATGTTATGTGTTTGACACTGGTAGACTAGCGAACTACGTCAAACTCCGTAGGAAGAATGTTATGTGTTTGACACTGGTAGACTAGCGAACTACGTCAAACTCCGTAGGAAGAATGTTATGTGTTTGACACTGGTAGACTAGCGAACTACGCCAAACTCCGTAGGAAGAATGTTATGTGTTTGACACTGGTAGACTAGCGAACTACGTCAAACTCCGTAGGAAGAATGTTATGTGTTTGACACTGGTAGACTAGCGAACTACGTCAAACTCCGTAGGAAGAATGTTATGTGTTTGACACTGGTAGACTAGCGAACTACGTCAAACTCCGTAGGAAGAATTTTATGTGTTTGACACTGGTAGACTAGCGAACTACGTCAAACTCCGTAGGAAGAATGTTATGTGTTTGACACTGGTAGACTAGCGAACTACGTCGAGCTACGTAGGAAGAATGTTATGTGTTTGACACTGGTAGACTAGCGAACTACGTCAAACTCCGTAGGAAGAATGTTATGTGTTTGACACTGGTAGACTAGCGAACTACGTCAAACTCCGTAGGAAGAATGTTATGTGTTTGACACTGGTAGACTAGCGAACTACGTCGAGCTCCGTAGGAAGAATGTTATGTGTTTGACACTGATAGACTAGCGAACTACGTCGAGCTCCGTAGGAAGAATGTTATGTGTTTGACACTGATAGACTAGCGAACTACGTCGAGCTCCGTAGGAAGAATGTTATGTGTTTGACACTGATAGACTAGCGAACTACGTCGAGCTCCGTAGGAAGAATGTTATGTGTTTGACACTGGTAGACTAGGAACTACGTCAAACTCCGTAGGAAGAATGTTATGTGTTTGACACTGTAGACTAGCGAACTACGTCACTCCGTAGGAAGAATGTTATGTGTTTGACACTGTAGACTAGGAACTACGTCAGCTCCGTAGGAAGAATGTTATGTGTTTGACACTGGTAGACTAGCGAACTACGTCAAACTCCGTAGGAAGAATGTTATGTGTTTGACACTGTAGACTAGGAACTACGTCAAACTCCGTAGGAAGAATGTTATGTGTTTGACACTGGTAGACTAGCGAACTACGTCAAACTCCGTAGGAAGAATGTTATGTGTTTGACACTGGTAGACTAGCGAACTACGTCAACTCCGTAGGAAGAATGTTATGTGTTTGACACTGATAGACTAGCGAACTACGTCGAGCTCCGTAGGAAGAATGTTATGTGTTTGACACTGGTAGACTAGGAACTACGTCAAACTCGTAGGAAGAATGTTATGTGTTTGACACTGGTAGACTAGCGAACTACGTCAACTCCGTAGGAAGAATGTTATGTGTTTGACACTGTAGACTAGGAACTACGTGAGCTCGTAGGAAGAATGTTATGTGTTTGACACTGGTAGACTAGCGAACTACGCAACTCCGTAGGAAGAATGTTATGTGTTTGACACTGGTAGACTAGCGAACTACGTCACTCCGTAGGAAGAATGTTATGTGTTTGACACTGTAGACTAGGAACTACGTCAACTCCGTAGGAAGAATGTTATGTGTTTGACACTGTAGACTAGCGAATACGTCACTCCGTAGGAAGAATGTTATGTGTTTGACACTGGTAGACTAGCGAACTACGTCAACTCCGTAGGAAGAATGTTATGTGTTTGACACTGGTAGACTAGCGAACTACGTCAAACTCCGTAGGAAGAATGTTATGTGTTTGACACTGGTAGACTAGCGAACTACGTCAAACTCCGTAGGAAGAATTTCTGGTTTGAATGATAGACTAGCGAACTACGTCAGTCCGTGAAGAATGTTATGTGTTTGACACTGTAGACTAGGAACTACGTCACCGTAGGAAGAATGTTATGTGTTTGACACTGGTAGACTAGCGAACTACGTCAAACTCCGTAGGAAGAATGTTATGTGTTTGACACTGGTAGACTAGCGAACTACGTCAAACTCCGTAGGAAGAATGTTATGTGTTTGACACTGGTAGACTAGCGAACTACGTCGAAGCTCCGTAGGAAGAATGTTATGTGTTTGACACTGGTAGACTAGCGAACTACGTCAAACTCCGTAGGAAGAATGTTATGTGTTTGACACTGGTTAGACTAGCGAACTACGTCAAACTCCGTAGGAAGAATGTTATGTGTTTGACACTGATAGACTAGCGAACTACGTCAAACTCCGTAGGAAGAATGTTATGTGTTTGACACTGGTAGACTAGACGAACTACGTCAACTCCGTAGGAAGAATGTTATGTGTTTGACACTGGTAGACTAGCGAACTACGTCAAACTCCGTAGGAAGAATGTTATGTGTTTGACACTGGTAGACTAGCGAACTACGTCAAACTCCGTAGGAAGAATGTTATGTGTTTGACACTGGATAGACTAGCGAACTACGTCAAACTCCGTAGGAAGAATGTTATGTGTTTGACACTGGTAGACTAGCGAACTACGTCAAACTCCGTAGGAAGAATGTTATGTGTTTGACACTGGTAGACTAGCGAACTACGTCAAACTCCGTAGGAAGAATGTTATGTGTTTGACACTGGTAGACTAGCGAACTACGTCAAACTCCGTAGGAAGAATGTTATGTGTTTGACACTGGTAGACTAGCGAACTACGTCGAGCTCCGTAGGAAGAATGTTATGTGTTTGACACTGGTAGACTAGAGAACTACGTCAAACTCCGTAGGAAGAATGTTATGTGTTTGACACTGGTAGACTAGCGAACTACGTCAAACTCCGTAGGAAGAATGTTATGTGTTTGACACTGGTAGACTAGCGAACTACGTCGAGCTCCGTAGCTGGAAACTTTCCCTGCGCGAAATGGAAAAATCGCTGCCCACAAAGTCATTGACAGGTAGTAAAACGTTTGATACAGCTACTTGGAAACAGAAGAAAGTTGGTATCGCATTAGTAGTAGCTGACATGATTAAAGAAGATATACAAAAGATGGCGTATGGTCACTATACATACCCAGATACAAATTATATGAAGTCTGGAGGGGAAAATTTAATTCCAAATACCTTAGCATAATTTATCCAGAAAGTCACAGAGAAGAAGAATATATCATAATTATAAAAGTTGAAGAGAAAGTGTGTAGGCACAAATCGTGCTATAACATCAGCTGTAAGACCGTGATAGTTTTTGTCACCGCTTCATATTGGCTTAGCTTTTACACTTCATCGTCTGTATGGTTCTAAGCATCTCATTAATATGTAATCTTCCATGGGTGTCTGTGCGTCCTATTACGAAATTTCTGTGTACATTAACGCTTTAATAAATGCAGGATCACCAAATGTTAATGAAGAAACTTCCATACGGCATGTTTTTGATAGTGCTGATGTTAATATTCGTACATTAGATTGTTTGGCCCCTTTCATGCGATGGGGGAATTTATTACGCCAGCTACTAACATTAAAACCCAAGTGAAAATCGAAAGGAAGTATTCTGGAAAATTTAATCCTGAATGTATTAGGATAAGATCGTACCCAAAGAAAATTTCTCGCAGGGGATTAAGTAGCATTGTTGTAAAAGACTACAATGCATTAAAATGTGCGCTAAATAGTTCGGTCCGGTTTCACTTTAACAACAATATTTCCCCTGAATTCCGTTTGACTTCCTGGAATCAATGCCCAACCAGGGTGGAATGGCTCTATGAACATAATCGGCAACAAAAAGGAAAAATATGACTCAACATATGTCATGGATGTTCCCTTTATTAATATGGATGTTACCAATACATACACCATTTTCACAGCATTATGTTTTGCTGCAGAACAGAGCAGAACACAAAATCAGTCCTGCATAGTGACATTTGACCAACCCTTGTCCTTGAAGGCTTCAGAAATCGTAGCTTCAGCTGAAAGAGGCAGTGAAATTGCAAATATAGTAGTGGTTTTCACCTCTTACTGCCATTTATGGGCTCCGTGGGGCAAATAATGGAAGTGAGTGGACTGGAACTTTCATTGGCTATTGTATATGCTAAAAATACAGTACAAAACATGTTCAGTGGTCATTCCTATACAAGATGTATCTGAGCATACACTCTCACAGCCTTTGCAATCGTTAACGTGATGAAAGAACATTGCGAAGAACTGAGAGGCGGTATCGCCTCCTTAGAGAAGTTTCACAAGCAACTTATTAACCAAGAGATAAATCCAGAAGCTATAATAAATTAATCGGGAGTTACTGAAGCTTGTGGTAAAATAGACAACTGTATGAAAACGTTAGAATCATCAAGTAGGACTTCAAATCTTTGGATAAATCTTTTAAAGTGCATAGACCTTATTCTGCAATTCATCTATGCAGGAAGAACAGGATATTGCGACATGCACGTGGACAGGATAGTAAAAATGCTCTCCTTCTTGCATGCAGCTGGACACTTGCCTTATTCGAAGTCTGCACATTTATATATCTCCAACAAGTAATAAACATCAACTGGAAACTAACAGAGAGGAAGCTAGAGTTCTTATCGACAAAGGAATGTTCACAGCTACAGAGTGAGGATGGAAGCTCGAGTCCATAAGAGAAGCTGGAGGAGAGAGAAAGCCACTTAAACCACTTACCACTTCAAAGCAATTTGAACCTAATGAACTGTTGCATTTAGTGTCATGTTCTTGCAAATATTGTATATAAATGTGATTGTAAAATGTATTGAATAACTCAAGTGTAGATAGGAATCGTATATACAAATTACTAATGATGATTTGTAAATATTAAAAAGTCAGGAAATGAGTATTGCACGTACAGAAATGAAGAACGTAAAAATTGCAGTATCATGCTAGCGGTGATCGGGAGGTCTGTAATGCTGTGGATGGCGCTGTATACTCTTAATAACATGTTGTAAATTAGTATCAGTGAACATTACTTCACAGTTACCGGTTGTTGCTAGTCCGGAATACGGCGGCACCATAGGATAATGGAACGATCATACTAAATAATTTAAAATCGACTCGATATTCGAAAAACTGAAGTAAGTAATTAAGATCGTAAGAAACAATGATGATTATGTTTTTGAGGCACACGCGAGCAGTGCCAGCGAAGGAAGTTGGGGCGCGCGAACTTGGTTCGATTGAAGGTGCCCTATCACATGTCTTCGTGACTGTAGGTATATCAATATATACACGGTTGGAAATCCAAACAAGCGTTATACAACTTTAATGTGAAGTGTTTCGTCAAATTATCATAAATAAAAACATAAAAAAATGTTGCATAAAAAAGTAACATTTTGCATATTTCCGCAAATTTATATTAAAGTATTAACCTTGGTGGAAAAAGTATAGAGACTTTTTGTCTAGATAATAGCTCACGGAATAAAACCGTAAAATATTTTTTACGCTTAGATTGATATTAACGAAGATATGAACGGTAATACAAAAGCTTGCAAATGGGATGTTCAAGGAGGGGAAGGGGAGAAAATGGGGGAGGGGGACTTACCTCTAGTTGGGTACTAACATCTGCAGCTTGTCACTCATTTTTCCCGACATAAACCTTTACTTCCTGAAGTACAAGGCACTGAACTGGCGTGCAGTCTGCGTGTATCTATGGGACATGCAGCGGTGAACGTATTATTTTATAGGTGGAAAGTTTAGTGCTGTGTCCTCGTGTAGTTTTGTACTCTGTCGCGTATATTTTAAAATACAGCGCTTGAAAAATCCATTTTAGAAATGTTAGAGTGCGCTCAAATAGTATTTCTAATGTTCGTGATGTCTTAAAAACACCCAACAGTCCCTCTTCTAAAGTGTTTTTTTTTTTATTAAATAAACACAGTTGATGTACATTTAATATTTTCGCGGAAAAATACATTTATTTTGAGCACACTGCAAGCGGCAGGTGGGCGAGGCACTTAAGTTCAAAATGTTAAAGCATGGATATACTGTATTTCCAGGTAATTGCTGGTGTTGAGCGCTACTGTTTGTGGAAATGAGGCCCTGGAATGTCGTGGCACTCTGCACTGTGCGCGCCAGTTAGTGCTACTCCGTATGGCGATACTGCTTATAGTCTTTTCGCGGTTTCATCTAACTTTTTGAATCGAACCTTTGATAAATCGCCCCCTGTATGACGTATTTCATTGTTTCGTAAATATGCTATGTATCTCAAGCGTTTTACACTCGCGTTAACATAAAAATAAGTTACCTTATTTGTGTTTAACTAGAACTTTTACTTATATTTTATCTATAAATTATAATATTTTATTTATGATTAATGAGATTTAAAACAGAGAGAGAATAATTGTGTGGGTACTGCCTGTTAAGAAATAGTTCTAATGCAGAATATTATTTCACTAACATTCCATTGACTTGCCACCGCAGCTATTATATAACTGCTGTCATTCGCTTCCACCGCTACTATTATATAACTGTTGTCATTCGCTTCCACCGCAGCTATTATATAACTGCTGTCATTCGCTTCCACCGCAGCTATTATATAACTGCTATCATTCGCTTCCACCGCAGCTATTATATAACTGTTGTCATTCACTTCCACCGCAGCTATTATATAACTGCTATCATTCGCTTCCACCGCAGCTATTATATAACTACTATCATTCGCTTCCTCCGCAGCTATTATATAACTGTTGTCATTCACTTCCACCGCAGCTATTATATAACTGCTATCATTAGCTTCCACCGCAGCTATTATATAACTACTATCATTAGCTTCCACCGCAGCTATTATATAACTACTATCATTCGCTTCCACCGCAGCTATTATATAACTGCTGTCATTCACTTCCACCGCAGCTATTATATAACTGCTGTCATTCACTTCCACCGCAGCTATTATATAACTGCTGTCATTCGCTTCTACCGCAGCTATTATATAACTGTTGTCATTCACTTCCACCGCAGCTATTATATAACTGCTATCATTCGCTTCCACCGCAGCTATTATATAACTACTATCATTCGCTTCCACCGCAGCTATTATATAACTGTTGTCATTCACTTCCACCGCAGCTATTATATAACTGCTGTCATTCGCTTCCACCGCAGCTATTATATAACTGTTGTCATTCGCTTCCACCGCAGCTATTATATAACTACTATCATTCGCTTCCACCGCAGCTATTATATAACTGCTGTCATTCGCTTCCACCGCAGCTATTATATAACTGTTGTCATTCGCTTCCACCGCAGCTATTATATAACTGCTATCATTCGCTTCCACCGCAGCTATTATATAACTACTATCATTCGCTTCCTCCGCAGCTATTATATAACTGTTGTCATTCGCTTCCACCGCAGCTATTATATAACTGCTATCATTCGCTTCCACCGCAGTTATTATATAACTACTATCATTCGCTTCCTCCGCAGCTATTATATAACTGCTGTCATTCGCTTCCACCGCAGCTATTATATAACTGCGGTCATTCGCTTCCACCGCAGCTATTATATAACTGTTGTCATTCACTTCCACTGCAGCTATTATATAACTGCTGTCATTCGCTTCCACCGCAGGTATTATATAACTGCTGTCATTCGCTTCCACCGCAGCTATTATATAACTGTTGTCATTCACTTCCACCGCAGCTATTATATAACTGCTGTCATTCGCTTCCACCGCAGCTATTATATAACTGTTGTCATTCGCTTCCACCGCAGCTATTATATAACTGTTGTCATTCACTTCCACCGCAGCTATTATATAACTGCTGTCATTCGCTTCCACCGCAGGTATTATATAACTGCTGTCATTCGCTTCCACCGCAGCTATTATATAACTGTTGTCATTCACTTCCACCGCAGCTATTATATAACTGCTGTCATTCGCTTCCACCGCAGCTATTATATAACTGTTGTCATTCACTTCCACCGCAGCTATTATATAACTGCTGTCATTCGCTTCCACCGCAGCTATTATATAACTTCATTCCACCCGGTCATGCGGGATGAGTAGCAGCGAGCGCGTAACTGTAGTTAGTTCCAAATGTTGTGAAGCCTTACTGAAGTTCTGTTATTCCTCCGCTATTTACAAAGAAATATTTACTAATTCTAGAAAATTACACCAAAGAGACAACGCACGGCATTTGTGCGCACTCAGTGTAATAATATTTCGCATGAGAACTACACACTTCGTATTAAAGTCATTGCAGACACATCTGAGTTCTCTCTTTACTTGTATTCATATTAATATTATAAATTAAATATCGTAATTTATAAATAAATTATAATTCATATTTTCATTTAACCGAAACTAGGACACACTCATGTTAACAGAAATGTAAAATGATCGTGATACATGATATTTGGAAACATCCGAATCCGTCATAAATGGGCTGATTTTTCAGAGGTTTGATATAAAAAGTGTGAAGATATCGCTGATGCACCATATGTATATATACATATATTTACACGTTCCAGAACTTGTGTATGAGTCATTCTCCCATAAGTGTGCAATTAGGATAATGAATTTTAAAATTTAGGTATTAAAAATAAGTTTTATTACTCTCAATGTGACTGGGACTGGAAATGCACACTTTTGGGAGAATTACCCGAATACAGGTTGGAACACAACACTAGCGAAAAACTTCGGCTTGTGATTTCTCATCGAAAGATAGATACAAAAAAGTACGTTACTGCTAGTAACACATCGTGAATGAAAGATAATTATCTGAGACTGTTGATAACACATTATTGAATGACAAACTAGTACTAATAAAACACCGTTCGTTGAGGAGGAGGGGTTTGAACCTAATTTGTGCATTGAAAAATGTAATCCTTCACCATTTTTGGGTTTATTCCTGCGTATTAGTAATCTACCGTACATGGTTATCAAAAACGTCGCCCTACATTTTCCCCCTACAAGTCACGCATTTCCGAGGAATTTATGTACAATTTTCTAACACTAAATCGCAATATATAGCACACAACGAATTCGGATATCGTTAAAATAGCATACTTGCATGTCGGCGATAGTTCGGTCTGGTCAGTATAGATAACACACTTGTTCAATATTACATTGTCCCAGTTAAAGCTCCACCAACTTCACATGTGTAGTCTGCGTGTGCCAGACAAATCGTACCCGTAGAATATTTTGTATGTATGTATGTATGTATGTATGATAGTGTTAAAAGACGCCAGAGAGGTGTATCGGGGTTCGTAAGAGATGGACGTCTTAATAAAAATAAAATAACGCAATTTTATTTTTAATTTATTCTAACGGCTGTTATTTACAACACTAAAATACTTATCTCCACTATTACTCTTGTCATTTTCAGTAAGTGCAATATTTGTCTATCTCAGTTTTAATTAAAGTGTGTATTGGTTACAGTTACTTATTTTACACATTATTTACACATATTCAATATATCTGTTACCATCATCCCAAGTGCCTCACACTCGCACATCCAGTGCAGTAATCCCGCCCGTCTCTCTCTCTCCCTCCTCTCTCTCCCCCTCTCCCCCCTCTCTCTCCCCTCTCTCTCCCTCTCTCTCTCCCTCTCTCTCCCTCTCCCCCTCTCTCCCCTCTCTCTCCCCTCTCTCCCTCTCCCTCCTCCTCTCTCCCCCATCCCCCTCTCTCTCCCCCTCTCCCCCCTCTCTCCACCCTCTCTCCCCCCTCTCTCCCCCCTCTCTCCCCCTCTCTCCCTCCCCCTCTCTCTCTCCCCCCTCTCTCTCCCCCTCTCTCTCTGCTGGCTCGTAGTTCTCCCCTGCCGCTTGAGGTCGCACATTCCTCCGCACTGTCAACTGTCGGTTGGGAGGCCCGTCACGGCTGAAGAGTGGGATAGACCCCACATCTATTGTCAAATACAGTATTTGTTTGCATGAATACGCGTTCCTCGGTAGATAAATGTTATCCAAATACGACTTTTTGTCAGAAAAGATCGAAAACAATTATCTATGCCATTTTTTTTTTTGCTATTTTTGTCATATTAAGTGTATTGTTGGAGGAAAAAATCGTGGAAATCGTCAAGTATCGCATTTTTTAAGCTTGCCTATGCAGTGTCCTAGAGCACCCAGAGAAAAGTGCAAAGATACGGGAGTAGTTTAATCTGTGGTCTTTCATCGCGTATAATAAAACTCATATGTTACATATCTAGTTTGCACAATACAGCATCACGACGGAAACACTGCACGCCTTGCGCGTAGGATCGCCCGTATCGCATCCTCGCTTCTTGACCTTGGACGCGGGGTTCCCACGGGGTCCATCCCACTCTTAAGTAGTCTCTCTGGCTCGGTCTAGAAAGTTCCCCGCACCCCGAGACACGCTGAGAGAGTGTGGGGTAATGACCAGAACATTGTGAAAAGATAACCCGAGACGTTCACTCCGCCCAAGGTCGGGAGCGCGTGAGTCCCGTTAGTGTTATCCGGCACACGCGGCGGATTGTCTTTGTAAATCTCCACGCGGTCCTCGGGTTACAGCCTGCATGACCTTGAAACTCTTCATCCGCTCGAGCGAGCAGGAGGGGCAAGGGAAGTGATGTAGAGCAGCAAGCATGTTACAGTATTATTTAAATCAGAGATATTGTTCTAACTGTACGTCCAACGCGATGTGGAAACTACCACTTGGGGCCAACAAAGACGACTCAACCAATCAAACGTGGAGATCTGTCGAACGTCGCTCTGACAAAAAACGTAATGTGTCCGGTTTGATTCGTAGATTTAGGACTGGTATCATGTATACTCGCTGAGAAGTTTGCACATTTAAACTTCTATATACATAGTGGCCGTGATGGTGTAGTGGTTAGACTACTCACCTCCTACCATGTCGAACCTGGTTGGTTTCCCGGCAAGGTGGCCCCTAGATTTTCGCATGTGAGAATCGTGTCACTGGTCAGCGGGTTTTCTCGGGGATATCTCGTTTCCTTCACCCTTCCATTCCGGCGCTGCTCCATACTCACCTCGTTTCACCCTCATCGGCTCTCAAGACCTGGATGTTAAGAGCCGCCCATAGCACTTCATGTCAGTTCAATAAAGACAATTTTTTTATTTTAAAGTTGACTTCATATTCCCAAAATATAACATTTTTGAGTAGTTAAAAATGATTAAAAGTGGATGCACATACCTACCCAAGGAAAGAAAGTATAACAAATATAAGCCTATCTTCCAAAATAAAAAAGGCTTTAACACGAGCTACGAGAATAGAATAAAGGAAAAAAATAATATTTTGCCATAATTTTAGCTGTGTTGGAGTTCACTGGCCTATTCTATAATAGTGCTTACTGCTTGTTATTTGATTGCCTACTCTCTCCACAATCGAATACCATAGCAAAAATGTGCATTTGTTGGATTCAGACTTGTGTGGTATAAACATGCAAAAAAAAAAGAAAATTATTTCGTATCGGTGTTAAGTTACACAAAACTTTGTATAATTAAACCTAACTGTAATGGGAAAGCGCTAACCATGAAATGTGTTCACCTAAAGTTAATTACATGAATTATATATGTAACGGTTTGTTTGGGAACGGATTACAATGTCAGAGTGCAGCTGACTGCAGAACACTCGCTACACATACAAGAATGCTAGCCTTGCAGCATAAAATATGTTGGGGGGAGGGGGTTAGCTTCTCCTCGCCTCCGCAATCTAACTGACAACCAACTGGGTGGCCAAGGTCCCTCACAAGGGACCGATCTACCCCCGCGCTGAGGGAGTAGCGTCCCAGTGATGTAAAATGGCGGACTCGCTACACACACCAACATAGTTGTCGGCAGCACTTCTATTGCATATGAGAGAAGAATGTTTAAAGATATTTTTGTACAGCTTTAAAAAATTCAGAGTCGACTTATTTTGATGTTTAAGAACTCGGCTAGTCTAGGTTTAATCAAATCTTAAACGTGTAATTAATTCTGGATGCTTAAAAAAAAGGGCAGGTATTGCCTGGTGCCCCAGTGTGGGACAGGTTGGATGGAATACCTGGTAGACACGATCTCCACCTACTGCCTATTCATGTATTGATCCTTACTTGGCCTAGATAGTGTTACATGTGCCTTCCTTGAGCGGTCACCCATCCCAATATTGACCACGCACTATCACGTTGGACCACGTCGCCAGTTTAGCAGTCTGCATGCTTTAGTCGCCACATTTGACGTGTAAAAGAAAACTTGCCAAGCTCTCATGAGCTGGTTGGTTGGACGCTACTGGTAGTAGACGGTGTCAACTGAACTGACAAGACGTTCACGACCCAGGTAGCAGCTTGACCTTGAGACTGTCTTCACATTGCGTGAGCGAGCATTTCACTACGGAAGAACGTGATAGGTCTCGTCGGCAAGCTGAGCTCCACTACGTCACAACTTGTTTACATTAGCAGAGCGACTTCCTTTGTAATACCACGCTCCATTCTACAACACGCCCAGCAACCACACAGAACCCCACCAGAATTGTCGGAAAAGTACGATTTATGTTGCATAAGAAAGCGTTCGTAAATGTAGAAACACTGTAAATTTGTGAAAATGTTCAAAAGAATTAAGACTACTTTTAATCAACATTTAAATGTAGCCTACTTCACTGTAGATGCTTCAAAAAGCACATTTAAAAAAATGAGCGCAGTGGTGATGTTTCGACGGCTCTTAACACCAGGCTCATGAGAGTGAAGTGAGGTGAGAATGGAGCAGCGCCGGAATGAAAGGACGAAGAAAACGGGAGATCCCTGAGAAAATCTGCCGACCAGCGGCATCGTCTTGCACGATTCCCACGTGAGAAAATCCGTGAGCGACCCCACCGAGAAACATGCCCGATTCGCCTAGGTGTGAGGCTAGTAGTCTAGCCACTAGACCACCATGGCCCCCGATGAGCTATGAGACTTTAACTTTAGCAGTGATAAAAGGACACGGCTAAAGTGAATACGAAATAGAAAATAAAAGTTGGGAATGTAAGTTCGTGGCGAACGATGCCGCTGGTCGGTGGGTTTTCTCGGGGATCTGCAGTTTCCCCCGCCCTTGCATTGCGACGCTGATCCATTCTTTCCTCATTTCACTATATGCGAATTTCCTCGCATGTGGACACTGGAGAATTCGGCAGTTACCAATATACAGTTTGTTTCACGAACATGTGCAATTTTACTGTGTGTCAGTTCTGAAGGTAGTCCTGTAAACAAGCTACAGACGATGTTTACATAAACACACTCAGCTGACCAGTATGTCGACACACAATAAGACTACTTCCACAACAGTCGAAGTATGACACACTAGATGTAGATGCCACTGTTGCATGTGGGTCGCAGTGAACTGAGCGTTCTGAAGGCAGTCGTACTCTCTCTCTCTCTCTCTCTCGCTCTCTCTCTCTCTCTCTCTCTCTCTCTCTCTCTCCTTTCCTTTCCAGTGTGCATTACTCTCAGTGTATACTAATCAACATTGCAATTAACTTAGTCAATTTATGCATGTGTAAAATGCCACCCAAGATTTCTTTTTAATTCGGCGTAGGTACCTATTTCAATGCCACGAAAATATTTGCTGTGCGAATAAAACAAATAACTTGAACAACATTTCATATTAATAATTTCACCTCTGGAAGACTTTTAAGGTATGAAACTACTTTACTTTGTTCCCTGTCTACCAGAACCCTATTCCACAAAACAAGACTAATAATTTGCAAATTATATGTTACAAGTACAGATAAATGTGGTATAATAATATAGTGTACTGTACCACAAAGCAGGCGATAATACTTGTAAATTACCAATAAAATCAATAAGTGAATTCAGCCATCTTACTAGTGAGCTACGAACAAGTGAAGATGACAGTGCGAGAGGTGGAGCTGCAATGTGCCTGACATGACAGTGCGAGAGTTGGAGCTGCAATGTGCCTGACATGACAGTGCGAGAGGTGGAGCTGCAATGTGCCTGACATGACAGTGCGAGAGGTGGAGCTGCAATGTGACTGACATGACAGTGCGAGAGGTGGAGCTGCAATGTGACTGACATGACAGTGCGAGAGGTGGAGCTGCAATGTGCCTGACATGACAGTGCGAGAGGTAGTAATGCAATGTGCCTGACATGACAGTGCGAGAGGTGGAGCTGCAATGTGCCTGACATGACAGTGCGAGAGGTGGAGCTGCCATGTGCCTGACATGACAGTGCGAGAGGTGGAGCTGCAATGTGCCTGACATGACAGTGCGAGAGGTGGTGCTGCAATGTGCCTGACATGACAGTGCGAGAGGTGGTAATGCAATGTGCCTGACATGACAGTGCGAGAGGTGGAGCTGCAATGTGCCTGACATGACAGTGCGAGAGGTGGAGCTGCAATGTGCCTGACATGACAGTGCGAGAGGTGGAGCTGCAATGTGCCTGACATGACAGTGCGAGAGGTGGAGCTGCAATGTGACTGACATGACAGTGCGAGAGGTGGAGCTGCAATGTGCCTGACATGACAGTGCGAGAGGTGGAGCTGCAATGTGACTGATATGACAGTGCGAGAGGTGGAGCTGCAATGTGACTGACATGACAGTGCGAGAGGTGGTGCTGCAATGTGACTGATATGACAGTGCGAGAGGTGGAGCTGCAATGTGACTGACATGACAGTGCGAGAGGTGGAGCTGCAATGTGCCTGACATGACAGTGCGAGAGGTGGAGCTGCAATGTGACTGACATGACAGTGCGAGAGGTGGAGCTGAAATGTGCCTGACATGACAGTGCGAGAGGTGGAGCTGCAATGTGCCTGACATGACAGTGCGAGAGGTGGAGCTGCAATGTGACTGACATGACAGTGCGAGAGGTAGTAATGCAATGTGCCTGACATGACAGTGCGAGAGGTGGAGCTGCAATGTGCCTGACATGACAGTGCGAGAGGTGGAGCTGCAATGTGCCTAGCATGACAGTGCGAGAGGTGGTAATGCAATGTGCCTGACATGACAGTGCGAGAGGTGGAGCTGCAATGTGCCTGACATGACAGTGCGAGAGGTGGAGCTGCAATGTGCCTGACATGACAGTGCGAGAGGTGGTAATGCAATGTGCCTGACATGACAGTGCGAGAGGTGGAGCTGTAATGTGACTGACATGGCAGTGCGAGAGGTGGAGCTGCAATGTGCCTGACATGACAGTGCGAGAGGTGGAGCTGCAATGTGCCTGACATGACAGTGCGAGAGGTGGAGCTGCAATGTGCCTGACATGACAGTGCGAGAGGTGGAGCTGCAATGTGACTGACATGACAGTGCGAGAGGTGGAGCTGCAATGTGACTGACATGACAGTGCGAGAGGTGGAGCTGCAATGTGCCTGACATGACAGTGCGAGAGGTAGTAATGCAATGTGCCTGACATGACAGTGCGAGAGGTGGAGCTGCAATGTGCCTGACATGACAGTGCGAGAGGTGGAGCTGCCATGTGCCTGACATGACAGTGCGAGAGGTGAGCTGCAATGTGCCTGACATGACAGTGCGAGAGGTGGTGCTGCAATGTGCCTGACATGACAGTGCGAGAGGTGGTAATGCAATGTGCCTGACATGACAGTGCGAGAGGTGGAGCTGCAATGTGCCTGACATGACAGTGCGAGAGGTGGAGCTGCAATGTGCCTGACATGACAGTGCGAGAGGTGGAGCTGCAATGTGCCTGACATGACAGTGCGAGAGGTGGAGCTGCAATGTGACTGACATGACAGTGCGAGAGGTGGAGCTGCAATGTGCCTGACATGACAGTGCGAGAGGTGGAGCTGCAATGTGCCTGACATGACAGTGCGAGAGGTGGAGCTGCAATGTGCCTGACATGACAGTGCGAGAGGTGGTGCTGCAATGTGACTGAATGACAGTGCGAGAGGTGGAGCTGCAATGTGACTGACATGACAGTGCGAGAGGTGGAGCTGCAATGTGCCTGACATGACAGTGCGAGAGGTGGAGCTGCAATGTGACTGACATGACAGTGCGAGAGGTGGAGCTGCAATGTGCCTGACATGACAGTGCGAGAGGTGGTAATGCAATGTGACTGACATGACAGTGCGAGAGGTGGAGCTGCAATGTGCCTGACATGACAGTGCGAGAGGTGGAGCTGCAATGTGCCTGACATGACAGTGCGAGAGGTGGAGCTGCAATGTGCCTGGCATGACAGTGCGAGAGGTGGTAATGCAATGTGCCTGACATGACAGTGCGAGAGGTGGAGCTGCAATGTGACTGACATGACAGTGCGAGAGGTGGAGCTGCAATGTGCCTGACATGACAGTGCGAGAGGTGGAGCTGCAATGTGCCTGACATGACAGTGCGAGAGGTGGAGCTGCAATGTGCCTGACATGACAGTGCGAGAGGTGGTAATGCAATGTGACTGACATGACAGTGCGAGAGGTGGAGCTGCAATGTGACTGACATGACAGTGCGAGAGGTGGAGCTGCAATGTGCCTGACATGACACGGAATACAAATATATCGAAATAATGTTCAAACGGAGGAAACTACAGGAAGGGTGTTTTTATTTTACAATCGGACAATTTCGTTGTTTGTGACAAAAATTATAAAAAAAAATGGTTGAAGGAAATAAACATATAATTTCTAAAAATACAATTACAACGCAAACTTATTTGAAAGACTGCTTAACATCCTTTTAAAGTGATTCATAAATTATGTGAACATGTGCCATATAAACTCTGGCAGCACTTTAATGTGTTTCCTGCAAGTTCGAGCTCGGCTCGCAAATGATTCGAACAAATAAACTTTCACTAATGTGTCTGTGTAATGTATTAATATCTTTTAAATTCTCACTTTTCAAACTAAAATACCACTTTTATACTCGTTTTCCCAATCTCCTGTAGAAAATTGGTTACAAATTAGTAGTGAACTACTAATATGAATACTTTTATGGAACAAAACACTTGTAATTGTTACAAGTAGGCTTGTAGTGTATGTAGTAATAATTACAAGTTCATAAGTAAATATGCAATGCAGAAATATATTCTTAATTAGTTGAAATTATAATTAAATTTACTTGTAATGTAGTCCATACATTTAATGGAGCAGGACCCAGGAGTTAGCCAATGTGTGTTCACAGTAAACTACACGAGCTCACGGCAATGTAATTATTTCTCTCAAGAGGAGTATTCATTAAACCTAGGACAAGTTGTCCGTATTCACGGTATGTTGTGGATCCGCTGTCTGCCTTACCCAAACGCTGCTTCGGCTCGTCAGTGTGAGCGAACTGTGTGGCCAGACATTTAGCTAATTAGTGCACGAGCCCCATCAGACAGAATTAATCCATTTGGACCAGGCCGCTCGGTAATTGGTTCTCTGTAAAGACCTTTAATTATGACGACAGACCCAAGGTCGCAACCCCGTATCATCTGGGGGATTATTTAATGTCGCAGCTCGTTTAAGCGTTTATGTATCGCAGTTAGGGTGCGTCATATTACGTCATTTATCCTTGGACACACACTATAAATAAATGCTCATAAATATTATTTATAAATGAATAGTGTATGGTGTGTAATTTCCAAACTGAAATTGGCAGACTAGTTATTACCAGTAGTTGTGGAAAGCACCAACAAAGCGATTCTTTTCTGAGCATTTGTTTGTTTGTTTGTTTATTTATTTTATTGCGTTCCTAAGACCTTTTTTCACTATATGATGTACAACGATATTGGACAAGACTATTTATAGTATACAATGTTTATACACTGGACATAGGAAACACACATGTATATATGTCAGATTACACGTACACATAGCCTTTGTGTATAATGTGACTTATCTTCTTCCAGCATACCTAAGGGCGTCATCGTTTTTCTGAAACAGAAGAAAACGGGAACGAGAAAAACCGGAACAAGAAATGCGTACAACGAAATGTTGTACAGCAATTTCTTAATTTTTGTAGTTTAGATATTCATCTATGCTATAAAACACACATTCAATAAAAAAATTATTTTAGTTTTTTTATAGAGTTTTTGGTTAGGAAAGCAAATTTCTTGAAGGTGTTGTGGTAATTGATTGAAAAATTGGCTACCAAGGTAGGAAGGCCATTTCTGGCCTAGTTTGAAGTAAACTGAAGCCATGTGTACATCTGAACAGTTACGTATGTTGTACATCTTCTGATCGAGGCAGGGTAATGAGTCGTACCGTACACAAATAGAATATTTGTAAACGCTATTCACGGTAATATGAGCACTTTTGAAATCAACCTTTGAAAAGTTATATTGCCCTTTGCTCCACATGTTTTAACGATCACACCAACTGGCAGCGCGCCTCAGTAAAGATTGCAAAACAGTAGGAAAAGTAGTGTCTTAATGTTGAATTGAAAATTTTAAATAAACTGTGTGAATTCTAAAGTGATTTTTTTTTTTTTTTGCTTTATGTTCTTTGTAATACATTTAAGTGTAAAAAATAGGGAATTCGTAGAATACTTACTTTCCTTACTACAGTGTGACGTGGAAAAAGCGCGAATACAGGGACCAGGCGCATTGCAGTGGTGATGTTACATGTAGCGGAAGAATACACCACGTGCATACAAGTAGACCACGAGCAGGGCTCTCGAAAGTACTCTGCTTCCCGTGAAGAGCCTAGCCTGTATGGTATTGATTACATCACTGTCGACGTAATGTTCGTTACGAAACACATTCAAAAGTTGAGATGAGTATAAACGTAGGTATTTCGCCGAGGGCCGTGGTAAATGGCAGTAATATTGTAGATGATGTGCGCCTTCATGCATACAGCAGCATTGGCGTTCACAGTCACATTAGGTTCCATCTTGGAGGAGGGTAGAGGAGAGACACGTAGAAAAGTTGGTGCCCCTGAAGCTGCATAGATCGTTCCCTCCCAAAATTTAGCCTGTAAAATAATTACATACACATGTTGCTTGCTATTCACACATTTTTCAAAATAAAATCCTATACCAGTAAATAAAATAACATATTAGTTTTTATTTAGAGACATCCAAAATTATGAAATATAAAGTATGAAAGTCGACGTTTGTACAAAGGTGAAGTCTTCGGTGCCCATTAGTGTGGGAGGGTCAAATACTCCCCTTTTCCACCTCATTCTGGCTGCACTATGTCTGGGCGAGGGTAAATGGAAGTTAGGATTAGACTATCCATGTGTCAGTCGTTTGCAATCGAATACCTGCACTAAAGTGTTCTCCACCGTAGGAGGTAGATTGCAGAAGTTTCCCAAAGGCGAAACTAAGGCAAACCTTGATAGTTCCCGTCTGTGGGGACATACGGTGCGCGAACTTGGTAAAGTGCAACTAACCCGTCTATCGTTCTCTTTCTCCTCTTCCCATATATGCCTATGCTCTGTGCAAGACTGGAGAACCCAGCCAGCCTCACACGCTTCCTCATATTACAGTGCTAACAGAAAATTGTAAATAACAGCCAATAATTCACAAATGGCTGACAGCGCCTGGTTGGCAGGGTACAGACGCAATCAAATAATGTCTTTTAGACTATTTGTGTTGCATCCAGAAATTCCTAAGATTTTGTTGTAGAATTTCAGTTTTAGTAAGAGTATTATTTTATTACTGTATAAATATTATGTAACTGCATTATGTATGGCAAACAAGGCATTTATCTATTCTGTACGATGGACGTTTACACCACTTCTTAAAACGTTAATAAATTATTTGAATATTTTTCTCTCAAGCATAATATTCACTCTTGTGTATACGCTTCTACGGTTCGATGGTAGAAAGAAAGTAAAAATGTCACAATATTAAAAATAACCCTTTAATATGTGTGTGCTAAAATTATTTATGTTGTACAGCTTAAATTATTTACTTTAAAACTAGTCGACTGCACTATGTAGTTATTTGGGTATTAATGATTTTTAACAGGCGGATTCTAGAAATACAAGTTTTTTATTTAAATAACAACGTAAGTTATAATCAGCACAATGTGGCACACAAACGAAATAAGAAAATTATATTTTTGTTACCGACAGAATTTGAATATTGAAAACTGATAGCATCGCGCTAATACACTGAGCTGGACACAGAACTTCAACTGGAGTTGTGATAGCATAGTATATACGGACGTAATGGCACAATTACCACGTATTTTTTAAGTTGTGTTTATTGTGACCGTGTAATTATTTGGAATATTTCCCGTTAGTTACGCATATATCAAGTACTTATAGTTTTCTACAACAGTACTTTTTTTCAGAACCCGTATAGTTTTCATTAACGAAGACATACGACCTGAGATTGTTACTCTGGTGTCACCCATCTTCTTTGTCGCAGTTCCGTGGGTATAGCAGAAATGTATAATATGTATTACGGTTTCGGACATGCTTACAGGTATGAAAACTGTTATACGTTGAGCCAGACCCCTCCGGATGGGGCTGAATAGTAAAAGTGCTTACGCAATTGAAAACTTTAACATTTGACTTTACATTTGCTTTCCGACATGTAGTTTCTTATGGAGCTTGACACAATGGAACTGTCAAAGGTAAAGTCAAGCACTCTTCACTTTACGATTTTGAAAATTTGAGATTTTAAGTCTGAGGCAAGCAACTATTTTGAGAAGAATCTAACGGACGTTATGTGGACTGAGTGTTAAAGTTCAAAATACTATTTGTAAGACACCCACAGTTAACGTCTGGTCATAAAGCGAAAACTTCAATGAATCACACAGAAGTGATGATGTGCTGACATTTGTACGAACGTTTGTGAGAAAGAGTCCAGATGTTGTAGCCAACTCACTACTGTAGTAAGTTTCAGCAGCACTTGTAACCACTGTGTGTCAGGCATAGGAAGACTTACTGTTTTATGTAAGGTTAAGCTGAATTAGTCAAGTACTTGAATTTAATTGCTGTGTCCTTCACAACATAGTGTCTATAAAACTTTTATAACTGCACATATTCAAATTGTTCTCTCTCTTTTTTTTTTTGTACTGTTCCTCCTTTTCTCGTTATCACCAGTCTTGCATAGCAGCACTCGAAATTCCCTTAAGCTTTTACGAGAGGGTTAACAATCTTGTTGACTTACATAGCTTCAACGTCTCGTAACATGTGTTGCTGTTAATCCAGTTGTGTTGCCTACAGTTCTCTTGTACAACACCTTGCACATCCTTCTGTTATTTTTCCCTGCGCTCTGCATTTTCGCTATTTACAAACATAATTCAGAACTGTGTATAGAAAGAAAAAAATCTGTGTGTGGCTTTGTCAGACACATAGTTATGGGTTGACGGGGATAAGTATGTGTTAACTGGTAATATTTACTTTGGGATATAGGAATAAAATGGAAGTAATGATATTGATATTTGAATTTTAAAAGTTAAACCGACAGATTCAGACGAGATCTTCGTTGGGCACAAAATTCAGTGCGCTAGCAGTACATGAGTCGTGAGATAAACTGCTCGGTTATTCTTTCACTGCAAGCGTTACATGGCCGTTTCCGTCCTGCTCCCCCATAGGTCGTTTGAATTCTAGGCTTATTAACACCAAAAAAAAAATTATGCAAGCTAGAGAACGCTTTGTTTTGCCTTAGTAGCATCTGTGTGAAGAATTATAATCCACTTTTTCTGATATAATAGTATATTTCATAGTTATTAATACAAATCACACTCGTTGCACACGCGTATGACCCTACACCTGACCTCGGAAATGTAGGTCTTTCAAAGTTTATCTCGTGTTTTTATTTAGTATTACTGTATGGGGTTCCTGCAAATAAATCAAATACGGGACCAAATATGGCCCTAAAGTATGTTGTGTGATAATTACTCTGTGACTGGAGGAACAGTTGCTATCAAATATGGGTAGGCTGCAGACTTGGTGTCTAGCCCACTGACAGTCTACGTCGAGAGCTGACCTGTGACTTTGTTAACTGACAGTCTACGTCGAGAGCTGACGAGAGCTGACCTATGACTTTGTTAACGAACACTTGGTGTCTAGCCCACTGACAGTCTACGTCGAGAGCTGACGAGAGCTGACCTATGACTTTGTTAACGAACACTTGGTGTCTAGCCCACTGACAGTCTACGTCGAGAGCTGACCTATGACTTTGTTAACGAACACTTGGTGTCTAGCCCACTGACAGTCTACGTCGAGAGCTGACCTATGACTTTGTTAACGAACACTTGGTGTCTAGCCCACTGACAGTCTACGTCGAGAGCTGACGAGAGCTGACCTATGACTTTGTTAACGAACACTTGGTGTCTAGCCCACTGACAGTCTACGTCGAGAGCTGACCTATGACTTTGTTAACGAACACTTGGTGTCTAGCCCACTGACAGTCTACGTCGAGAGCTGACCTATGACTTTGTTAACGAACACTTGGTGTCCTGCTCTCGCCACATTGCACCAATACGTAATGATGGTTGCTTTTACACCAAACTGGGCGTATTTCACAAGGTCCACGCACGGTTCAAGGCTCCTGAATACCTGAAGCAGTACGGGCGACACTAGCACGCGAGCCTAGCACACTATCGCCCCTACGCGAGAGACGAGCTGGCTTGCAGCGTGTCCGTCTGCAACAATGACACTTCATTACACGCGATCAAGGCTCACATATTTGACTACAAACGTTTAGTTGTACTTGTCTGCTACCTCTGAAGGAAACTGTACATGCAAGGTGAAAAATATACTTTTTTTTTTTTTTTCCATTTCACGATTTTTTTTAGTAGGCTACATTTAATATGATAATACGATAATAATAAAACTAAACGACATTTCATTAATGGTTTGTATCTTTACTGGCAAAAGTTTTATTTCTTTGACATACGCGCAACCAAAGATTTCACAGCAGATATTTTGAAACGCGGACCGTATTACGAAATGCAGAATGACGCTGTGTGTTGTAGAACATACACCACACATTTGCGTGCGCCCACACACACGCACACAGACACGCCCTCTATCTATATATCTATCTATCTTTATCACAGGCGTTTAGAGATTGAAGCGAAGCATCTGCATCCAGCAACGAGCTACTGATTTTCTTACTACGATTAGAACATAAACGCCATTCAACACACTTCAATATAAGTAATTGTAAGTAAGTACAGTCCTTGGGAACCGTTTAGAAGCCCTGATAAATACGAGAAAGTGAAAAGGTTCGTGGGTCCCCTACATGTAATATTTACATGAAGGCTTTTGGTTTGGTAGTTCCATAGGCGAGCAGGTGTGGTGCTGGTATCTCAATTTCCTCGTCTGTGTTGGAATACCTAGATTTTTTTATCGTTTATATTACGTATTTACGCTTGGTATGAACACTTCATAACAAACATTTACCTGTTTTCAAACCAACACTTATAAATGGCGAACGCAACTAAACATTTGTCAGCAAGTTCTAGTTGGTATATTTTATGGAAATTGTAGCGAAGAGGAAGTTTCCGCAGTTTAGACATTCACTTTTGAAATTTATGGAAATTCAACTAGTTGCAAAATTAGCGTCCTTTATTTCAGCAAGTGATGTGGCTCATTTTAGCCTACTTTTCTAGACAAAGCGATGCTTAAGAGATCACTTACCTGCCTGTGTGTGTATGCATGTGTGTCTCCTACCCATCAGAAAACTTATGAACCGGTGAACAGAATTTCACCAAACCCGTACACGTGCTGTTATTGTAGGCTGCACAGTAAAGTGAACACTATTGATTCCCTAGTTACTTTCTCCTATCAGCCATTGTTTATCCTCTAACCACCATTTCAAATAAAAATTACCATGTAAGTAATAAACACAGTGTGAATATTCCACCGCACTCTGAGGTTAACGTTCAAGGCTAAGTTATTATTATTCCAAGCGACAGGGCTCTCGGAAGTGCTCAGTTTACCGTGAACAGCCTATAGTAAGGTCATCCGACATATTTAGTTCTCAACCACACCGGATGCTTATTTTCGAAATGGAGGTCATTAAAATATTTATTTCGCTATGTCATATCTCGGCAACCATTTCACCTATTTAAACCAAATGTGGTATGTAGGCAGTGCGTCATAAGCATCTAACTTTAGCACTACGTGAAAAAATAAAGCTGGTAAGTTATCTCTTGGACTGTATCGGACCGATCTCGTCACATTTGTCATTAAGTAATACTATGACAGGCCATGTAAACGTCCGAAACTTAAATGTATGACACTTACTTTCAAAATGGCTGTTATAAATATTCCAGGTTAACTTGCTATAACTACATCATCACTTGACCAATTTCAACCAGATTTGGTATCAGGTGCCAGATATCGGACAGACGTAAGCTGACAGTCCTATTCTATCCATACTTCCTAGGATGGAAACTGTAGGTCAAATAACAGACGAGCGTCGGGTGACACTGGACAAATCTCGACAGTCGGGTCGTCAAACTGGTGCTATATGTCAGAGGTGCGTTGTAGAACATCCAATCATTGACACGCGTTGGTTTTGACCCGCCTGGTATATATGTTCGCAGTGTGTGTTTGACTGTTGTTGGAACGTTTTGCGATAATAGAACATGGGTAACTTTGAAATAGATGTCGAACTGTTAATTTCGCTAGTTGAAGCACGGCCAGCATTATGTGACAAAATCCTGTATGCACACACGTACAGCAACAAAACAAAAAGTTGGAATACAGTTTCTCATCTTGGTGTTTTTACGCTGTAAATTCAAATTCAATCGCCTGTGCAACTCGTCTAACGACAAAATAAACATAAGAAAATAATAGAAAGATTTTCTATCGTCTTGCATGTAGGTAAAGTGAGCACTTTTTAAGGCCCTCCAAACATTGATTAACCACAACTATATATTGTTCAACATCACAAGGAGATTTTTGATAGTGGTGAAACATATGCACTGTGTTTAATAGTCATATGGCGAAGTTTATATTACAAATTGGCGGAAAGATAGAAATTGGGTAAAATAAGTGAAAAATAGTAAAACCTTAAAAGGTACTCACTTTGCTGTGAATAGCTTATAGGCCTAATTATTCAAATATAATTTGAATTGCGGCTTATTGTTCCCTTTTGGTAAGTACGGAGTGAACCCAATGCAATATACGGAGTTTATTTTTATGGTGACGATGTACAGATAACATTTCTAATTACAGATGACTGCACTCGTACAGTTGGCTGATATTCGCTAATCCGACTGCAGTCTGAATTATACCGGAGTATGTACCGAATTTTGCGTACAGCTGTTTCCAATCCGGGAAAATAAAGCCAGGGGTGAGAGAAGTCGTGGTGTATAGCAGGGCTATTCTGTCGGCACACTGGACGGTTTGGTCGCCCAGTAGAACACTTTATTGTATACGGCCAAATATAAATTTAGTGGCCCCAACCAAATGTTTTGTTGGGTAAACAAAACTTGAAGTCAACAACATTTATTTTGTTCATACCATAAAATACGCGCTCGAATTAACAAAACCTCTGTATTGGCTCAAAAAAAATTGACTGTCAACAAAATATTCAGCTGAATCAAGTGTATATTAATCACTTGAATGTATTCGCTTTCGCCCCTCATTTGATTGCCTTCGTTTGAAAATACAGCTCGAGAGTTAGTTCGTAATTTTTGTGACAATTAGGATTGAAACTGTATTTGGTAATGCGTTTATTGATTCTAAATAATAGTATAAAAATCGCAATAAATCAAGTTAATCAGGAAACTTAAAGTAAAGCTTATTTGGACTGTATGTATTTAACAACATTCCCATTTCATCAGTAGGGACACTTTAGGCTTGTACCAAAAGGCACAAGGATATGACAGCGCCTCAATGCGCAAGGTAAAAATAAATATAAAAGATTATTCATAATTTATGGAAACACCATTTTAGGTTCAGTAGGGCTTGTACTCCAAACCAATAAATAACAACAGTGATATATCACTTTAAGTTAAACAGCAAACAAAAAGTTGCAATTGAGGTTGTAAATCTAATTTGCGTACATTTACTTTTGTAAAAACAGTATATTGCACGCGTGCGGTGAAAAGTGAGTCCTTTTCAATTTGCCTGATAGAATCAGTTAACACCAGAAACACCATGCCTATGTACATTAACAGCAAAATTTTGCAAGTCACCTTGGTTCAAATATGGTCGTTTCTCTTTTGTAATAACCTAAATTATTTATTGTACGTAGAGCCAAAAAAATATTTACTTGCACCAACCAAATTTCACAGTTTGGAGCAACCAGATGAGAACAAAATAAATTTGGTTGCGTCAGATTTACTTTATTTTGTTCAACAAAACAATTTTCTCAGTACGGCCTCTGGGCCACATGAGACTCGCCACATATGCGCGCGCGGGGGCGCGCACCCACGCACACACACAAACTCCCTCACACTCTATCTCTCTCTATCTCTATCTCTCTATGCATACAGTTGGCTAATTTAACGTCACCTGTAACCATCACTATTATAAAATTTGTTATAAATTATAATAAGTAATTTGTTGCTCTTCCCCGTAAACAGACTATGTGTAAGCAAGCCATGACTTCGTTATAAGCAGGCGTGGTCCACCCAGCATTATGTAAAGGCTGTTCACGATAAAGTGAGCACTTTAGAAATCAACCTTAGAAAAAAGTAACTGCTCCTACTTGCATATATTGTAACGGGCGCACTGAGTGACGTGCGCCCAGTCAAGTTGGTAACAATGGGGGGAAAGCAGTTCAACATCTTAGCGATGAACAAAAAGTGTTAGGTAACCATTTGTGAAAACTTAAATTATTAATTTCACTTTATATTCTTTTTAATGCGTCGAAGTGTAAAAATGAGCAGATTTGTAAAATATTTACATCCCCAATAATTTCAGTTTCACTTGATGACTAAAGTGATGAGGCCCATGGCAATATTAATTTTACATAAGGCGAAGGAATACACAATGTGCATAAAAGTAGATCTTAAGCAGGGCTTTCAAAAGTGATCATTTTACCGTGAACTGCGTATAAGTGTCCCGATGGTAAAACTGATATAATAGCCATGGTGTAAGTGCTGGCTGTAAGTTTGTAGTGCAAGGGGAATGACTGCTTGTACCCTGAGAGGGCGTCCGGGGTCGGTCGAGCGGGCGGACTGGAGCAGTGGCTCAGACTATTCCTGTGCCACAGGCAGGCGCCTGGCGCCCTTCCACTACCCCCCCCCCCCCCCCCCCCTCGACAACCCTCGTCCTCTTCTGTCTCTTAACACCCTGGCACATGCATCCCCAGTCTTCCTTACTGTGCTGTGGCGCGCTGCTAAACCACTGCACTAGCATTCGGTACGGCCAAGTATTCATTCTCTGCGCGCCCGGACAACATGACTCCCGTCTCTTACGTGCTTCCCCTTGCCACTCCATGTGACTGCTGGCATGGTTCATAGCAGCTTCCTACCACGTCCCTGCTTCTCTTAGTAACTTGCTTAGTCTCCCGCGTCCAAGGTCAAGAAGCGAGGGCGCGATACGGGCGACACTAACACGCACGCTTAGCGCATCATCGCTCCTACGAGCAAGGCGTGCAATGTTTCCGTCGTAACGCTGTACTGTGTAACTAGATATGTAACTGTGGGGTTTTATTACACGCAATGAAAGTACACAGATCAAACTACCTGCGTATAGTCGTAATTTTCTCTTGCCGCTTAAAGAAACTTCATAGGCAAGTTTTAAAAATGAGATATTTGACCACTTTCACGATTTTTTTTCTCTCTAAGAATACGCTTAATATGACAAAAGTAAATATAATAGGTCCATAGTAAATTATTTATCTTTTCTGACCAATAGTCGTATTTGCAGAACATTTATTTACCGAGAGGGTCCATTCCACTCTTAATGCCATTTTGTTATAAAGTACACATGTTCGCGTGAAACGTTTTAATGCCCGTTTATTTCCGAATACTCTAAATCAACTAATAACATGTGCTCAGTATACATTTCTCTACTGCTATACAGTTGAGTTTGTCGTCATCTTTTTCTTGAGAACGTAACTTATATAAACACATTATGTTGTGGTTCATTGAAGAGTCATGATACTTCCTTGGAGAATGTTTGAAGACTGCCTAGTGGTGGGAAACAAGGCGGATCAAGATTTGTGACGACGCACGTTCATTGAAGAGTCATGATACTTCCTTGGAGAATGTTTGAAGACTACCTAGTGGTGGGAAACAAGGCGGATCAAGATTTGTGACGACGCACGTTCATTGAAGAGTCATGATACTTCCTTGGAGAATGTTTGAAGACTGCCTAGTGGTGGGAAACAAGGCGGATCAAGATTTGTGACGACGCACGTTCATTGAAGAGTCATGATACTTCCTTGGAGAATGTTTGAAGACTGCCTAGTGGTGGGAAACAAGGCGGATCAAGATTTGTGACGACGCACGTTCTTAAAGTGTTCGCTGTGCAATCTTGAGATTGCCAATATATGTCCCGTATTCTGGGGGGGGGGGGGGGACAATTATCCCGTACGCATATGAGTGACGTTATATAGCCAGTATCTGACTTCCTCGAAGATAAGCTGCTTATTAATAAACGGTGTCGGCAAATCACCCCATCGGCGATTACACTTATGTTTACTCTGATGTTATAAGCCAAACGCCAGAGATAGTTACAACTGACGCTGCTAGGTTTCATTTGTCATGAAGTAAGTTTGTGGCAGTAACACTTGCTGAGATGTGTACGGCATATTCTTTTCCAGCGTGTGTTGGTGCCTTCTGTTTAAAATCCGATTGAATCATAATATAAAATCACACTGAATTATGCCTACAATTGCAGCTAACATTTTGTTGCTGTTAATGTTCAAATAAATTGTGTAGTATTTATAATCCTAGGGTATTCACGGTAAAGTGAGCACTTTTTAAGGCCCTTCCAACAGACATTAACCACTGATATATTTTTTGCAACCTGAAACGTTAGCTTTAGAGTGTGGTGAAATGTATACAGTATAATTATTAGTTACATGACACTGTTAATATTAAAAATAAGTGGAAAGATAGAATGTGGCTGAAAGGAAAAGATTTAGCAGGGCCTTAAAAAGTGCTCGATTTAACGTGACTAGCCTGACTTTTGCACATTACATATACGAATTAATAATTAACGTTTTAACATTTTTTATTGACATGAGGCAACCGCCTCATAAAATTACGTTTTCTCCGCTCCCGTTTTCTGCCCGCTTCAAACGCATTCTGCATTACCCCGTGTCCTCTATGTAATATTCAAAGCAATTTTATATTTGTTAAGTGGTATACATAACATATCGTATTCCGATATACTAAAATCGACATTCATATTTCGATACATCGTTTTGTAAAACGAGATACTTTTCTAAATAACTTGTATAAAAATATCGATATTTGTTTGCGGCAACATGGCTATAGGCTGTTCACGAAAAACTGAGCAATTTTGAAAGCCCTGCTTAAGATATACTTGTATGCACGTTGTGTGTTCTTCCGCTTTATGTATAAGTAACATTGTCATGGATCTCATCACTTTATTCATGCGTCCGTCAAGTGAAACTGTGAATTTTTTAGAAAAAAAAAAATATTTTACAAATCTGCTCTTTTTTACACTTCGATGTATTAAAAATAACGGGAAGTGAAAAAATAATTTATGTTATCACACATGGTTACCTAACATTTTTTATTCGACATTAAGATATGGAACTACTTTCCCTGCATCGTTGCCAACTTTACTGGGTGCACGTCACTCAGTGCGCCCGAGAAATATATGCAGATAGAAACAGTGACATTTTTTTAAGGTTGATTTCAAAACTTCTTACTTTATCGCTTCTCGAATAGGTGTATATCAGGCAGCAGTTGTCAGCGTGTCTCCGCCGGGTGTAGTGCATGTACAGTGGGGGGGGGGGGGGGGAGGTAACTGGAGCAAAGCCCGCACTTGGCGGGGCTATACGTCGGCTTTCACCCAGCCATTATCTGTGTGAAATTACAGAGCGTGGTGCAACCAATGTGCATGAAGCATGCCCAACATGCGAGTATGTTTTCGCACACGCCACCAGGATATGGGCCTACCACCGTGCCGGACTCTTACATCAACTGCGGTTTGTTTTATCGAAACTATCATACGTGCCCCTTGCAGTATGTTTATCTACGAAAAGACACCATATCCCAGATGAGGATGGAATGGTACTTTTAAGTTACCGAGCATGCTGTAAATATTATTTTGGAGCCTCCAATATAGTTAAAACAGGCTTTCCCAGACTGTCGTATTTTAAAACATACTCGCTGAACACAACAACCTACTTCTCTCCCAGGCGGACGCAGGCTTGTCGCCTTGCCGGGGGAAGGGGGGGGAGGGGGGGCGATGAATGACAGCTGGCCTGAGCTGCCACCCCCTTCATCTTTGTGGCTGGTATCGGTGACTTGAGAGAATAGCCTTCTGTTCATCTCGTCTGTGCGCAGCCCAATGTGTGAAGAAGGTTCTGGGCCAGGGTGCCTGCCCTATAAATACTGAGGTTTGCGCTCCGAGATGTGTTCGAAGTACAGTAACACGGGTAACGATACACGCGCGTCCAACGCAAGGCGACGTACAGCCATGCCTTCGACACACTTTCCTCTGCTAATTACATGTGTAACAATGGAATTTTATTACACACAGTGTAAGCCCACAAATGTAAATACTGCGGTACTCTTCGACTTTTCTCCCACGTCTTAAGGAAACTACGCACACAAGCTCTACAAATGCGGAATTTGAGCTTTTTCGCGATTTTTTTCTTAGCATATACTTAAAGATGATAAAACCAAAACTGTGCGGGCTTGCATAATTTGTTTGTATCCTTTCTGACAAAAAGTCTTATTGCCAGGTTATGTAGGTACTTCCTGAGAGAGGCGTAAACGCACAACGCACACGCTTCGCCTATAACTGCAGCTATTTCCCAGTTTTGAGGCCGAGAAGCTTGGGAGCGATAAGGGCGACATTCACGTGCGCCATTGCCGCTAAGCGCGAGGCTTTGGCCTGGCGTGCTGCCGGGACCTATAGCGGCCATTCTGCCATGTTTTGTCGGTGGAATGTCTGTAGTCGAGTTCAATGCTGGCCCTTTAAATAGTTTTGTATGTGTCTGACGCGTATATTTTCAGATACATCGCTTTGGAAAAGAAATGTGTTTGAGTGCTCTGAACTGGTGTTCATAAATGTTGTGTGTGACCACTTGAAAGTATCTACATAGTCTGAAGTATGTGTTATTTCCATACATCACCACATTGGATACGCGTTAAATGTTTTTAGTGGCGATAAAGAAGACATCGGCAAGTACTTTATAGCATTTCGACAAACATAGGATCCCAGTCGTATTACGAGAGTTCGCAAATACCTGTTAATACGGAACAAAGTAAACTGGTGCATCTCAATTAAATTCCGCAATATTAAATTGATAAAATACTTCCAGAGGCCTAATTAAATAAAACAATAAACTTTGCGAGAATTAATGTAATGTATCGCAGTTTCCAGATGAGAACTGGCGACCATCGCAGTATACAAAGGCGTTTTACACAAACGTTCTGCTTATTAACTGATAGCTGTTATACAGTATACGTGTGTGTGTGTATATATATAGATTGTTAAATATAAATAATCGTTACATTCAGAGTTATTCGACGTTCTAAATTACTTAATGACTAAAAAATAGGACTAAGTGAACAAAATTGATTTGTGAATTAATTCACGCCATTTTCACTGAATTTGAGTAGTGCAGAATTTCTTAGAGAATGTTGTTTTAAGTTTTTGGGATAAAAGCTTTACTTCAGTATGTACAAATAATAGGTCTTTTTGTGACTAGTCAGAAATGTTTTCTATAATGGTAGCGAAATAATTTGCAGGTATTATGAAAGTTAGTCTTTGCTTCTTTGTGTTTACTGTGCGTGGTGGTAACACTGCTTGAGACAAGACAAAGCCGTAAGGTTGGCAGGTCCACAGACAAAGGGCCAGCCTGGAACAAAGGAATATAATGAAAAGAAAATACGCGCTTCATTATAGTGTACTTACAGGAACATGAAAGGAAAGATGTGAGGCAACCTGATTATATTTTCCAGCTGCTTAGTTCTTAACATTAATTCAAAGAGAAATAAACGATGTATTATTTATTCTCAGAAATGCTTTGGTAGAGCAGCAGGTATTCGCTAACATCTTTGTTTACCAGTCGCGGCCGAAAGATAGAATGAAAAAAAATTCGCTTCCTGACAGCACAACCTGATAATTTTATTGAAAGGCTGGAATGGAAACGCCATGGCTCTGCAGAAAGTGACTTGTTTGAGAAATTCCGCCGCAATCGAAGAGGCGGCAATATTAAATACATTTTATATAAAACTTGTTTCTATATTTGTTTTAAATCTGCCACCCATTAGTTTTAAAATTTTAAAATTTAATTAATGTAATTTAAGAATTAATGTTACAGGGGGATTAGGGTTATTTTTCTGAAAGTTATGTGGCAAGATTAAGACACTACAACCATTATATCAATGATGGTGTCATCTTGCCAGTCATTAGTACGATGCTTGGAAACTAGGTCTGTAAAGAGTTCGGCGACTTTTAAACTAGCTTCCATATTGCTGTGAAATAGCATTTTCAACAATGTATTACCAAAAATTTTTTTGTCATTAACGAACATGTAATAAATACATAATACATAAATATTTGTTTTGAAGGCATAAAAAATTTATTTGTTTTGAAGTAAGAGGAAGTAGAAGAAGTAAAATATTTTAAAATTCTTTAACTCTTAGTGTACATTTGGAGACATTGTTAAGAATCGTCTCCGGACATTTATAAAAAAAGCCACATAAATATTTCGTTATTAGGATTGGCCCACGATGAAGCGATGTTCATGTGTCGTGAAATGTTGTTAACTTGTGTATGGAGAACGTACACTCTGAATATATGTTCATTATAACGTATGAACAAAGTTGCCAGAACTATATCAATGTTAATTGTATATACGGCGGAAGGAAACAAAATGAAAAGGGAAAGCAGGGCTGTCAAAAGTTCTCAGTTACAAACCATTCACGATTTCTTCCAACTTTTCTGAAGCCCTGCTAGAGTTCTACTTCCAGGATATTCCTCCGCCTCATACAAACGAAGCTTACCAAGTCTAAAAAATAATAATACCGAAGGGACAACACACCTCATTCGTCGACACTCTGAGAAGTAATATTTTGCACGAGAGCTATATGTTCCTACGTATTACCAACGCATATTATCTCACTTTTATTACAAATTAAATATTATTGACACAAGAAATATAAACGAAAATTCAATTTTACCAAAAATAAGGTACTTTTATGTTAAGACAACTATAAAATGCGTGATATATGGCACATTTAGGAAACAACCAAATGCGTCATGCATTGGGTGATTTTTTTTTCAAAGACTTGACTCGCAACGTGTGAAGTAACTGTAAATGAACTATAACTGTGAACAATTCATGCTCTTGCATTCTTCTTTTTTCACAAGCTGTGTCATTCCGATGTTATTTTTTCTCATTCCCTCCTGTCTCTCGTCCGTTCTATCCCTTGGGATTTTCTCATACTCCTTCCGGCCTCGTTTATTATCTCTCTTGTATCGGGCTAGTATCGGGGAGGTGAGTTCAAGTGGCGGCCGCCAGGAGTGCGGGGAATTTTTCTAGTTGTTTGTGAACTCAAAAAATGCAGGAGGAGTGGGATTTCTATCCGACAACCTTCGGTCGTCAATCCGGCGTCTAGACCACACGACCACCATTACATGAGTTGTGTTAGTAGAAGAAATAGCATATATATACTCTCATGGACCTACATATTCGCCAGATAATAAAAATGCCATTGCGAAAAAAGAGGATGTTTAATGTCGAATATACACACAGGGAAAAACTGCAAGCATTGTGCATGCCCTCACTAGCTATAAATGTAAAAAATTACCCCCAGTCTATCCAGTGCCCCGGCCACAGTCCCGCACATCTGTATATATCAGAGCAATAATAACATAAATAAATAAATTGTATTTAAAAATTACCATCAAAGATGCCAACCTATTGTAAAACAGAGTGTATGCATACAATACAATGCACGTACACAGATGTGGGATGAAACAGACTATACGCTACCTTGCCGCAGATGCTACGCCATAAGGAGTTGTAGTCGTCGCATTGAATGCACGCGGGTAATAATTTCCTTTTTTGTAATAACTAGCCAGAAAGAGTGTCGGACCCCCGTTCCAGCACCAGTCGGCCGGTAATGCTAAGGGACGGTGGTCGCCTTCCGTGACCCGTCCAACCCAGAGACAATTAAGAACGCTTGATGCCATCGATGGGCCATCGACATCAACAGTAAGCAGCACACACCACATGGCTGACGACCATCAACTGTTGCTGCGAGAAATAATGCCCTCGTGGGAACGGCCGACAATCGACACAGATATGTAATGAATAAAAAACTAATGCCACTGACAAACAGCCATCCATGCGTATGTTGACTGCGGGCTCTAGCCACAATGAATTTTAAGTAACACGCAATGCTGAATATCAAACAACGCTCGTGAGAACATAACCGTGTCCAGCTAGTCTCCAAAATCATTAACGAGCATAATGCCGCTGCCACCGTAATACAAGCCAGAATATGCCCCAATCCACATCTCCTGGAAGGCCATTAACATACATGGTCTACAGACTCACTGTAGCCGTCAGGTCTTCAGGAATTTTAACAAGCAGTCAAACTAAAAGAATGCATGCGTGTTGGAAGAACCGGCATAAATACGAAGTAACGCCCCCGAGAACACATTAACATGCACTGCACAGTGTTAAAGGCAGAAATACAGCCCAATCTCAAATCCCTGAGAAGTTGTTGATGACAGTTGAGACCCACTGTGGGAACAAGGGAAGAGCTGGTGGTCTCTATCAACTGTGGCCATCAGACCTTCAGGAATATTAACAAGTGTCCAATCCAATCTGTGAGAACGTGCTATGTGCCCAACTGAAAATAATCACAGGTGCGATGCCATTATTAACATCTGTCCATTATCAGCCTCAGTTAACCGTATTACCAGTCTGGAAATAAATCAATGCAGGTGGGGACATATAACACAGAGGGAGGCTGTATGGGGACCTTGAGGTAATGAGAGAGAATACAGAATATGAATAAACACCATACAAGTACATATATTTGTTAGGATGAATTTATTTATACTTAAAGAAATACATAGGTCAGTAGCACATACAGGTTCAATCACACCTATTGGAATGGAGTATCCATTTATACATCAGTAAGTGCTGAGCATTTTATCCAGCTGTTGTGATGCAAATCGAAACTTAACCATTTTACAAAAAAAGCGATTGCCCGATCATTGAAGAAATTTCTCAATCAAATAAATTTCGCAGAATTAGGTAAGTAGTATTACCTGTTCATAAAACGAACCCTGGATGTCGGTTCCACCCAATTCCACGAGATAATAGGTCCTTGGTTTGTAATGGCGAATCGTGACAACCCAGTAAACCTCAGTGCTCCATTTCCTGATGTATGATTTGGCAAAAGACCATTTCACTTATAATATCCTGGTGAAGTCTACAACCTTCGCCTTAGGCTTACATGTGTCCAATTTCTTCTCAGCTTTGAACACAGTCTCCAGCAAAGAATTATTTCGAACATCCATTGGCCGCATGCATATAGTGTGGTGTACTTGTTTATTGGAGGTGGACACCAATCGAGGCAACATGTCCAGCCACTTGTAATTTCTTCCCACATTTCAGTTTTCAGAGTACGATTAAACCATTCCATAATTGAATCTCATCCCACCTTATGTGCTGTAGTGATTAATTTTATTCGCAGCCATTAGTGAATGGAAGGCGGGATTGTAGACTTCTCTCCCAAGATCTGTTTGCAAATTTTTTGTGATATTTTGTCATGCAAAAAATTCTTCATAGCATTGCTCACAGTGAGGCCACATTTCCAGAAAACCAGAATTGCCCATGCATATTTGCTGTATCCGTCTATGACCGTTAACATGTATCTGAAGTACTTATTAGCATATGTATTTGGGATCATTTCCATTAGGTTGGCCTGGTATAGATCTCTCAGCCCAAATATGACATTCTGCCTGGGGTAATTACATCATGCAGGCCAGTGGAGCTTGGCAGCAATCTGAGTGCATGCCTTTTTTTAGTATATGTATCCCCATTCATGAATTCTTATTAAAAATCCACAATCTCATTCATGTGGGAATTATTGTCAGCATACCGAGATAAAAGCAGTCGTAGATGTGTTACAAGCTCATTTACATCATCCCAGAATACATATTAAAGTCGGTTGTCCCAATCTAACTTCGAAGTCAGACCCTATCTGGTTGCTAAGCCAACATTCAAGAACAGATCAGTGACAATGGCGAATTTCTGGTATGTCATGTCCTTATAAGTGTTACTGGGGAACAGTTATTGCCTGCCAAATGCACACTCGCGAGGCTAAGTACGCAATTTACTTGCGAAGTGCCTCACACGATTACCCACCTGGTTAGTGTTTAAACAGCAATTCATAGAGGCCTGGAGATGCCCCCATTGCTTCGTCATCTATCTGTATCAAATCGTTGGGAAAAAATATTTTTGTTCCCCAAGAACCATTTCTTATTGCGCCTACAAACACCATATGTTCCATCATTAAACCTCGTTGTGTATAGTGACAGGTAATTGCGAACAGTCGTGCTGTGCAAGTTAGGCCTGTCTTTTTCACATCTGAATGCAGCTAAAGGTATATCATCTTCATCAGCTGCAGTATCTTCAGGAAGTATCTTGCACCACCTCCCAGTCCTGGGTACGATGTCTGGTTTAGTCTTCATTTCAGCAGCAGGGGGAACAGTTTGTTGTAAATACTTATATGTAAATCCTCAGCTGTGACAGTCATTATACTGAAAACAAAAGCAGAATGGTAACTATATATATTTAGGGGGTAAATTGATGCATCTGTATGAGCTGCTTTGTGATCCAGTATAACAACTCGCACCCTTGTGGTGGGCATGGGAATTTGACATACTCTGGTGTAGGGTTCAGGAATCAAAGATGGCTGCCTACAGCAGACAATGTCGACGGTGATGGAGGATGCGAAAAGCAAGAGAGGAGTGGGAGATGGGAGAAAATAAAGGAAGCTGGAAGGAATATGAGAAAACCCCAAGGATATAACAGATGAGAGAGACAGGAGGGGATGGGAGATAATGATAAAAATAACATTGGAATCACTTAGCATGAGAAAAAAGAGGAATGCATGAGTCTCAAGAGATTGGAAGGAATGATAGAGTAGGAGGGAATGAAGGTAAATTCAAGATGGCTACCATTGACTAGGAATGACAGAGCAGGAGGTTACGGTGTCTTCCATTATGGCTGCCAGCTCGTCCGTACATTCGTAATCTGCAGCCTGCGCCGGTGAATCACCTATTTATAACTACTTATCTACTTTCTGCTCTACTTTCTAAATCAAAAAATGCCCAAGTCGGAGATGCATGAACATTCGCGAACATGCCATAATCGGAACCACACATGACGGCTCCACACCTACTACTATAGACCAAATTAAATAGGACTCGACAGTTGCCACAGAAGAGCTGTGTAGGCGAGCAAACTGCGCTAAGAGGTGTTCGTTAGCCGAGCTGATGAGATGGCACTGATTGCTGTCCGCCAGAGGAATGTCATGTCGCCGACCACAGGTGGCACTGATGGCTGTCTGCCAGAGGACTATCGTGTCTCCGACCACAGGTGACACTGATTGCTGTCCGCCAGAGGAATGTCATGTCGCCGACCACAGGTGGCCTGATGGCTGTCTGCCAGAGGAATGTCGTGTCGCCGACCACAGGTGGCACTGATTGCTGTCCGCCAGAGGAATGTCATGTCGCCGACCACAGGTGGCACTGATGGCTGTCCGCCAGAAGAATATCGTGTCGCCGACCACAGGTGCACTGATGGCTGTCCGCCAGAGGAATGTCGTGTCGCCGACCACAGGTGACACTGATTGCTGTCCGCCAGAGGAATGTCATATCGCCGACCACAGGTGGCACTGATGGCTCTCCGCTAGAGGAATGTCGTGTCGCCGACCACAGGTGGCACTGATTGCTGTCCGCCAGAGGAATGTCGTGTCGCCGACCACAGGTGACACTGATTGCTGTCCGCCAGAGGAATGTCATGTCGCCGACCACAGGTGGCACTGATGGCTGTCCGCCAGAGGAATATCGTGTCGCCGACCACAGGTGCACTGATGGCTGTCCGCCAGAGGAATATCGTGTCGCCGACCACATGTGATTCGGATGGCTGTCCGCTAGAGGAATGTCATGTCGCCGACCACAGGTGGCACTGATGGCTGTCCGCCAGAGGAATGTCATGTCGCCGACCACAGGTGCACTGATTGCTGTCCGCCAGAGGAATGTCGTGTCGCCGACCACATGTGATTCGGATGGCTGTCCGCTAGAGGAATGTCATGTCGCCGACCACAGGTGGCACTGATTGCTGTCCGCCAGAGGAATGTCGTGTCGCCGACCACAGGTGGCACTGATGGCTGTCCGCCAGAGGAATGTCATGTCGCCGACCACAGGTGGCACTGATGGCTCTCCGCTAGAGGAATGTCGTGTCGCCGACCACATGTGATTCGTATGGCTGTCCGCTAGAGGAATGTCATGTCGCCGACCACAGGTGACACTGATTGCTGTCCGCCAGAGGAATGTCATGTCGCCGACCACATGTGATTCGGATGGCTGTCCGCCAGAGGAATGTCATGTCGCCGACCACAGGTGCACTGATTGCTGTCCGCCAGAGGAATGTCGTGTCGCCGACCACATGTGATTCGGTTTGCTGTCTGCTAGAGGAATGTCATGTCGCCGACCACAGGTGACACTGATTGCTGTCCGCCAGAGGAATGTCGTGTCGCCGACCACATGTGATTCGGATGGCTGTCCGCTAGAGGAATGTCATGTCGCCGACCACAGGTGGCACTGATGGCTGTCCGCCAGAGGAATATCGTGTTGCCGACCACAGGTGACACTGATATAGTACTTAAAATTAATTAAAGCTTTGATTAGTGACAACATTCATGATATAAAGAATACTCTAAATGTAATGCACATTTTTTTGTTCTATAGGTAATTAGCTTTGAAAACATTTTAAGCAGTTAGGCCATGATCATAACATGCGGACTCTACAATTGGAGATTTTCATTTCCATTTGACGCCATTGTGCAAGTGTTATTTTTAGTCCTATCTAAGCGAGTACTTTTTGTGTTGGAATATATTATTGACAGGTTATTATTATTTTTTTTAAGAAGCACTTTTCGTTGTAGGTCCCTTTTTAGTCTCTCTTCTTTAGTGAAATGTAATACTGTCAGCACGTGTAAACTGTTTAGTAAAATAGTTTGGTCCACCATATCTCGTTGCACCACAAATATACAGCGTATATAGGAAACCTGTGTACAAACTCGGACACATGATTCGTGACCGGAAAAGAGAATGATTGATATGGGACACCCATGGTCCATCTCAAATAATAAGTGTTGTAACAGCCCCTAAAGGCGGTGGGCGCCATGCCATTGCGTCGAATATTTGGCAAAGTACTGGCGTTAGAAGAACACAAATTAGTATACGGAACAAGTAAACCAAGATCTTGTATATACGGTAGGTATGGTCCGTCGGATACACCCCCATTATGTAAATAATAGGGGTTGGCACCCTAGGATTGCATGCAAAACATACACCGTGAGATTAAATTGATAGTGAACGAAATGGGATTAAGTAGGACGATGTATGTATCAAATAAGCTCACCCAAATAAGCAACTCTCTTGGACCCACCGGTTCTGGTTAAATTTCAAACGAAGGTTACAGTGGTAGCAATAGCATGGCGTAGTGAGTAAGCAACCTTTCTCGCACCCGGAGGAATTCAGCGGAGAGTACCCGCCGAATTCGTGAAGAGAGAGTGGCGGCATGTTTAACAGTGATGTCTTGAGAGCCTATGAGAATGATTAAGGTGAGTATGGAGCTGCGCCGGAATGAAAGGGAGAACCCCGAGAAAACCCACCGACCAGCTGCATCGTTAGGCACGATGCCCACACACTAACATCCGGCGGTGACCCGGCAAGGAATTGTTTTCGCTGCGGCCTTCAAATGGTTTGTCATAACCGCTGTTTCATTAGATTTCAAAACTGAAATTTATTCATCGTAATATCTGGGTGGCGTGGCGAATACAACCTCGTAGTCCGGACAACAGTAAACGAGTGTCGAGACGAAGGCGGTTTATCTGTGGTAACCGGCACAGGAAAACCCACATAATTACTGTCAAGGTTTGCTTTGCGTCGACACTCTTAGCTGGCTGGCTGGCTGGCTGGTGGAGGGGTACTTGGAGACGACGCAGGATAGCTAGCTACTTTATATAGGAACTTGTCGCGTTGTGTTCTTCGTTTCACCAGTTTAATTCTTGACCATCAATACAAAAGAACCACGTGGCTGAAAATAAATATTTTTAGAGTATCGTTACTTCTATTTCAATTATCAACAGAAGGGATGCGCTCTCTGATAGCTGTAGATGACGACACAACATAAGGCGGCTGTCTTGCAGAATTGCCCGGTGTACATGTGTTCCTAATGTACTCAGCAGCACTGTGATCTCCGTGGTTTCTGCTGCTGCGCCTTAATTTATTTAGAAAACAGACTAACAGGTAGTAGTAATGGGACCGTGAGCTGACTCTCCCAGGAGGCCGCGGTGGTGTAGTGGTTAGACTATTCAGAACCCGCCAAGGCGAACTGGGTTTGATTCCCGGCGGGGTGGCTGGTCGGTGAGTTTTCTCGGGTATCTCCGGGATTCCCCCGTCCGTGTTAAGAGCCGCCCAAATCTCACCTTTTTAGTTCGAGTGCGAGAACGTGTGGCATGTCACTGGGAGCAATTTTTTTCCCTAACCTACCTCAATTCCGAGTGTTAGATGTACTTCGGAGCTGGGATCAGGGTGAACCCCTTACGCCTACAAGAGAAAGAAATCATGCAAGGAGACATGCATCGTGGCAGAGAGGGACTGGACGGCCATGGCCAGTGATTGGGGCCATGACTACCTCCCTAAGTATACCTATAGTTAAACTATATCTAAGAAGAGATTGGGAAAAACCGGCATATATACCGTAAAAACCTAGTCGACAGAAAATAATTCAGAATTGTTGCATGCATTAATGAGAAATGCTACAGGAGATGTGGAATGATGCTCTTGTTAGTAGAGATGGAAAACTAGTAGAGAGAGGGCAGCAACTTGATTCATCATTTGTCTTGGTTTTGTGGGAGGGATCGCTGGCTTTAACCAGAGCGGTGCTTGCAAATCACTTGGGTGAGGGAGATGGTGCTATTGAGCCTCTTCTCCCTGAGTTTCCAGTAGTAACCACTGGGAGCGGTAGTGTCCTGCTGGGTAGTAGTGGTGGTTGGTAGCTGCGGTTCAGCGCTGTGCAGTTGGTACCGAGGACGTGGAGCCAAAGTTGTCGGGCCTGTGTTATCAGTCTTTCCCGGAAGTTGCAGCCTCCCTCCTCCGCCAGTAGAGGACATCTCTCTACTGTTGAAGAGACTCGTCACTACATCAGCTGCTTGCAGTTACGTCTCCTCATCACCGCTCAGGATCTGCTTCAAGGTCCTTCTAGTTCAGGCAGATGGAAGTCCCTTGGAACCGCTAGTCGACTCCAAGATCTGTTCTAGCAAAGAGAGACGCGTAGTTCGGAAGAGTTGCAGTGATATAGTCCATTCACAGTAACTTCCAACTTTTCCGAAGTCCTGCTAAAGTTCTACTTCCAGGATATTCCTCCGCCTCATGCAAACTAAGATTAACAGATCCTAGGATATTACACTAAAGGACAGCGCACCGCATCCCTGCATACTCAATATTATATTACACCAAAGAACAGCGCACCGCATCCCTGCATATTCAATATTATATTACACCAAAGGGACAGCGCACCGCATCCCTGCATACTCAATATTATATTACACCAAAGGACAGCGCACCGCATCCCTGCATACTCAATATTATATTACACCAAAGGACAGCGCACCGCATCCCTGCATACTCAATATTATATTACACCAAAGGACAGCGCACCGCATCCCTGCCTACTCAATATTATATTACACCAAAGGACAGCGCACCGCATCCCTGCATACTCAATATTATATTACACCAAAGGACAGCGCACCGCATCCCTGCACACTCAATATTATATTACACCAAAGGACAGCGCACCGCATCCCTGCATACTCAATATTATATTACACCAAAGGACAGCGCACCGCATCCCTGCATACTCAATATTATATTACACCAAAGGACAGCGCACCGCATCCCTGCATACTCAATATTATATTATTTTGCATAAGAACAATTTCGTACTAGGCATTACCAGTACATCTATTTTATTATTCACATTAATTATAAATGAAATATTATATTTTATAGACACAATAGAATTTAAAATTCAATTTTACTAAAAATAAGTTAATTCTATAGTAACAAGTATAAATAGCTTGTGATACTACATGCAGGCATATATCTAAGAAACAACCAAACACTTCACACGGGGGTGAATTTTCAAAGGTTTGATTAAAAATATTTGAAGTAAACCGCGAGTAGACTATATCTGCTATGTAATACTGATATGATAATTTCCCTTGTATGCACATGACCTTGTCACGAACATAATGTAGTGGACGAGGCCTGTGTTCGGCCAAGAGTTTCTCTGTACAACCTCCTCTACTTACCACGATATAGAAAACTCCAACCTCCCGAACTTAACTGCTGGTGTTGTCTTATATAGACTTTTCACGGTATAATGAGCAGTTTTGAAAGCCTTGCTTGAGATCTATTTGTATGCACGTTGCGTATTATTCCGCCTTATGTAAAATTAATATATCCATGGGCCTCATCACTTTATTCATGCGTCGGTCAAGTAAAACTGTAGAGTTATTAGAAAAGTGACTATTTTGCAAATCTACTAATTTTCACACTTCGGTGCATTAAAAAAAAAAATCATTTAAATTATTCTCAAATGGTTACTTTGCACTTTTTATTTGACGTTGGGATATGGAACTACTTTGCATCCATCGTTACCAACTTTACCGGGCGTATGTCACTCATTGTGCCCGTTAAAGTATAAGCAGGCAGGGTCAGTGACTTTTTGCTAAGGTTAATTTCAAAAGTGCTCACTTTATCGTGAACAGCCTTTACTAGATTAAGTTTTCAGCTCTTATGGGTACGTGGTGGGCCTTAAGGGCCTATGCCATTCCTCAAACTGAAGAGACAGACGAACCTCAACCAGCAAGAAGGAGCAGCGCTCCCTTCTACCCTACCTGCAGCTTTGTTCCACGTTTCACGCCGAGAAGCGAAGGGAGCAATAAGGGCGAAGCTGCCACGCCAATCAAGTGCGCAGTGGCCGCTAAGCGCAAGGCTTTCAACTGGCGTGCAGTATTCCGTCGTGCTGCGCGTGGACTTGGATGAGCGGCGACCCTGTTATTTTATTGGTGGAAAGTCTGTGTCAGGATTCGATGCAAGGCCCACGAGTAGATCTGTATGTGTATGACGCGTCTATTTTGAAATTTTGCGTTTTGAGAAAGCTGATTTTTTTAGCCATTATTGGAGTGCTCTGAAATGGTGTTTCTAATATACATGACGTCTTGAAAGCACTAAACAGCCATTGTATGAAATATGTGTCTTCGTAGATCAGCACATTGGGCGTACATCTAATAGTTCCGTGGGAAAGCGCCAGGTGTGTCTGCCACTCTGCGACTCAGTTTAAGGTGCGTTTTTCAACAACGCGTCAGCCGCGCAGGTTCAGACGCGCATGTGGTGTTTTCCCTGAACGAGTCAGTCGCGACCTAATTGCCATTCAAGTAACTGTCTACCATTCGCCATGGCCATCTGGTCATCTCCCAGAAACAGGCGCATGGTCACATATTTACTGCTGGATGAAGGTGAAGCGGAACAGTTACTGCTAAGGCTTGAACTGTCAATGAGAAGAGTATATCGTCCAGTGTACAGGTGCTGTGTTGACATTCGGAAGGCGTGTACAATATACTCATTACAAGGCACCTACTGCACGATGATGAGAAATTCCGGGCATTCTATAGGCTGAACATACAGTAGTTTAATAGTTTGATTATGTGTTGGAACTAGTGAAAGAAGGACTAACTACTGAGCCATTCAACCGGATTCCTCAGCCAATAACTGCTGACAAAAAACTTGCCATCACACTCAGGTACATATATATTAATTCGTTAAATACTGATTACGCCCTGCTAACTTCATAAGGTTGCAAACTATAAACAACTTTAAAAGAAGGTATTGAAGAAAGAATGTGATACAAATAATTAAGTAAGGATAGGGATATCAGTGGTTTGTAAAACCATAAATAACCACTTATTAATGCAAATGTTATAGTAATACCATAATATTGAAATAATATGACAACACATGCATGGATTTATGTATTGCAATATGACATTACATATATTATAAGAGATTATACAACATTGTATTCCTTATGCATACATGAACACAGATGAGGTACTGGGAGCTATAACCTAAGCTGAAAGTGGTACAAAATGACTAATGCATTTCAAGTCGTTTATAGGTTGGTATAAGAATATTGAAGTTCATCAGGGAAAGTGCTGTCGCCTTGCGACTTGTCCAAGCATATATTAAGAAATGCAGGTGCAGAATCAGAGCTTGTAACTGAACTGAAGTTGGAGACATCGTGTGAAACTGTTGAACATGCAGTGCTCTGCTGGTTGTTGAGGTCTTCAGTGTCGTCCGCTAGTGCCGTGATCTTCTGTTTCGCCTCCCTTTGTAAACTTGGTGTGAACATTTTGACTTGTTGGGCAAAGCTCTTGAAAAACAAATCTATCGGTTCATCTTGGGCTGTTGTCGGTAACCTCTCGAACATTTTGGAATGTTGAACGGCGTTTTTCCGAACTACATTTGGAGTCGCTGCTGCAGATCCCCCACGCTTGGTCCGGTATATTTGTGCTTCTATTCTTCTCTTGGTCGTTTGTATGTGTTGTTTCTGCAGTGCTGGTCAACTGCTCTTCCAATTATATCTCCTCAATGCGTGACTGTGTCGATGGAACATCTACAGATTCGTCATTATCGTGACAAAGTTCAGTCTCATCTTCACAGTCCATGACAGCAGCATCAACTCCTTCCGCACAGTTTGTCTTCCGTTGCCATTTGTGACGTACAGTGTCCAAGAGAGAAAGCCGTCCAGCTAAGGACCAGTCGTTCCCTTTGATTGCCATGGATCCAGTTCCCTTTTTGTTTCTTTTAATGTGCGCATCTCTGATGTTTCTCCACCGTTTTTTGTATTCATCATCTGAAAAAACAACATTAAGAAAACTGCTATGTTTAACAATCAATGTAAACTCACTTCATAACCATTGCCATAATAAAATGTACTTACCGTATTTACTGGAAAAAATCTCGCACAATGTTTACTGAACGTAGTGTTTAAATGCTACACGGCTTAAAACTGGAAAAAAATTAGAATAAATGTTTATTACAAAATTGAACATTTTATTAAAAGTTCGGTTTTACAATGTTTGGTTCTAGGCGTATTAATATAACGTTTTTTTGTGGTTATTCTATAGATAATTAGGGTTGCAAGGTTTATTCGAGTAAATGCAGTATTTACAAACACTCTCATTATTGATATGCTCGATTGTTCAAATATTTGTGTTTTAGATTTCTGGCCACCGGCGAATCGTTGCGTTCCTTGGACTTCCTCTTTCGACTGCATTACAGCTACATCAGTGTTATAAGCAATTAGTAGCTGCTTTCGCACTACAACTAACTACTGTCTTCCTACCGATATGTTATCAGAACAGGACTGGCAACACAAATCGTCAGAGTTCTTTACAAAATGGAATTTTCCCAATTGTGTTGGGGCGATCGATGGTAAACATATCCGCATCACCTGCCCTAATAACACATGCACGTTACATTAGATTCTTCTCCATCGTCTTACTTGCAATTGTTGATGCGAACTACACATTTACCTATGTCGATGTAGGTTCGTATGGAAAAGAGGGGGGGGGGGGGTGGTTGCTGGAAAGTCCAACACTTGGTCATGACGTTGCATCGGGAAAACTATTCCCACCGCCCTGCAAACTGCCTAATTCCGACAAAATATTTCATTATGTTTTGGTAGGTGACGAGGCTGTCAGATTACAAACCTTTCCCTCATGACGCTGCCGCACTTGATGACCAAAAAGCTATTTTCAACTACCGCCTTTCGAGAGCAAGGAAGGTGTCGTAGAATGCATATGCCTTGCTTGCACAGGTTTTTCGAATATTCGATTCGCCGATCAATTTGCGTCCTGGCACTGTAGACGACGTCATTATTGTGGCATGTTGTCTACATAACATGCTTTGAGATGCTTTCTTGGGAAAAGGCGGGGCGGGGTTGCCTCGTGTTCATTGTTCATTGGACGACCAGCCAACTCAAAATCTACAGCCTACCCGCCGAAGAGGAGGGTTCTCGAATAAGGATGGCAAGGACTACTTTAATAGTTATCAAGGAGAAGTACCATGGCAAGAGACAATAATCAGACGCTGTGAGTAGTTTCCTTTCATCTATGAAGAGATGACCTGACATCGCTTCTTCGCGTTGTTGACGACATGATGCTAGTGTACATGCGTTTGCGGCTACTTATAATTAAATCTGTTCATGATGTACATCTAAATGAAAGGTGTTCTGGTCATTATTTCCCCCAATCCTGACCTGCTCATCGCCTTCTATGATCTTGTGGAGCCATCGCGTCATTGTTCTCCCTGACGTTACATAACTACAGTGGCTTTTCCTCCAGAATATACACTAAGTACAAAGGTATTTCAAGTAATACATTGTCTACAAACTCTCCTGTATGACCCACTTTTCCAGATATTTCTTCCCACGCATTCCTTAGGGCGACCAGGTTTCTATAACTACTACACTTCAGATCATATAGAAACGGAAACTTTGGCACCTCTTCAAGTAATATGTCATCTTCTTCATGTTCAAATATCACTTCCTGCCATCCCTGATATAGCCAACCAGCCGCGTGAGAAATCGCGTCTAGACTGCTGTCTTGGGCAGTAGCTCGCGTCTGCTACTCGCCAGAGCATGGGATGCGCACGACAGCCGCAGTTTGGGAAAACAAAACAATTGAATGTGCATTATAGGAGTACCTCGCGCCTGACGCGTTGTTGCAAAACGCACATTTAGGCGCCAGCTACAGTAAGCGGGAGCTGTAAGGGGATCTCCTAAAGTATTATTTGTGAAGTCAGTGTTGACGCGTAAACGCCTACCTCGGTAAATAAAGCTTCTGTGAATACTACTTTGTTGAGTAAATACAGAAACTATTTAAATCCCTCAGTCACTTTTTAGCCTACTTTCAAAAGGAACGCTGGACTCGTGCAGTCACCTATATGTCTGTCTGGAATGTATGTCCCCCCCTTAATAACTTTTAATCCCGTGGACATTCACATATAGTATTTAGTAGTGGCATCAGACTTTTATAGTTTTCTATAACGCCGGGTTCTTATTTTCAAAATGGCGGCATTTAAGATATTTAGGACACTATGTTATATCTCGGGAAGTATTTAACCGATTCAAATCAAATGTGGTACGTTGACATTGCATGTTGTAAGCAGGCGAGACACGGGCTTTTCTTTTAACTATATCGTGAGTATTTCGTTTGTTTCTGGTTGCATCTGTAATCATATCGTTATCAACGAGACGTAAAGATCTACCATCCATTTAACTTTTTAAACACTTCATCAATTATTTGCATACATTCAGAGGAAAGTAGACCCATAAGTTATATCGGTATCTGCGTGCTTTGATTTATCTTACCGAATTTATCGAAAGGTGCATTTAATGAAGCAAATAGTTATAAATATAATTTGTCAGGTGTTTCTTGCGTAGACTCCTTAAGGAAATCGAGAAAAGTACAGAATGGCGTCTGAAGTTTAATACATTGACATATATCACGTTTAGTAATATCTTCCTGTCACAGGTCTTCGCTTCCCGGGCTACATACACACACGTCGTCTGCAATCTAAGAGATTCCGTCGCAAAACCTCCACATGTGACCTTGAAACGTTTCAACTAGAGATTCCAGCTAAGGGAAACCTTCCCCGCCATGTTGGATTCTTGGCATCTCTAGCTTGTTTATGTCTGTAAGACGTAGAATTCGGAAAGGTGTCTTGCACCCAGTCAGTTATACTAGTAATGCTGTGCAAGATCAATAACGAATGAACTACGAACGCATAATTACGTCACAATATAAATTCTTTCAAAATTTTTCAAAATCAGTATTGTGAAATAAATGCGAGTTTGTGGGTCAGTCGTTACGCCAATTCTGCTATGCAAGTTGGATATCGCGATACTTTCGTAATTTTCTTTTTACAACCCCAATAAAGCTAGAGAAGCAAGGAATCCGGGGTAGTCTCCTTTTAGGTGGCCTCGTGTTCGGCGAGCACATCATAGATGACGTCACAGTTCGTATGTGCCAAACAGCGGGATGTGTTTGGAGCGATCCTCCTCGCCCTTGGAGATCAAAGAGGCCGACCCAGTAAAGGGCTGCCCGCCCAGGGGAAGTTGTTCCCATGAAAGGCCGGGCATTCCCACAACTACACTCTGGACAATGGCACGCGACAAAGACTCTCCTCCACCACGACCTTGAGCTCAGGCAAGTGGGTCGCGTGTATTTTGACGTGAAGTGGAGAAGGCCGGATAGTGAGAAGATGGACATCGTGTCGGGATGGCCATGACCACGTGACTTCGCCGTGCTCGCACAAACACGCACCAGTGGACAGGCCGCTTAACACTCTGGGTTTTCTTTCAGTTTGATTGGGAGAGTTACACATCCTATCTTACCCTTCTGGACTTCTGGGAATTTGTGAAATATGTGATGATTCAAGATTAGGAGAATTTTCTGGAGAGCATCACAGCTGCAGAGGCCACTAGCTTGACGCTAGATATAAGGGACCGTACGTAGCTGGAGGCCGAATATCGTTTGGATAATCTCAGGGCTACCAAGGAGCGCGCACAATATAATTTTAAGGCAAGCCAATTTTTTCACCCTTCCTGTACATTTTGGGAGAAAATCAAGCAAGCCTGTTAAACGGTTTGTAAGATTTAAAATGTGGTATTATAAGTACCATTCTTTTCCGACGACCCCGTGTGCGAAACATTTGGACGGTCCTCTGGCAATCGAAATGCTTAGATTTTTGTCCGCGACTTTAGTTGACGGTTATTTATGTGCTTCTAAAAGTTACAAGTTATTCATACATTGAAATATTCTTTGTTACTACTGTATATTGCTGTTCTTATTTTTAAAGATGACAAGGTGTGGATTGGTATTCTAATTCGGTGGCTTTTCTGGTTAGTGGAAAAAAATAGAACTACTATACTTATGGGAGTTACTTCTGAAGAGAGAGAGAGAGAGGACTTACATTAATAAAGAAGAAGTATGAATTCATGAGTTTTGATATTTGTATTTGAGTGCAGTATGGTGCCCTTGTCAATAAGAGTGGCATATTACGTTTTTAAAATGTCGATAATTTCGGGAAACAACTGTACCAGCACACAATTGTTTAGGGTAAGTTTTTCCTCTAGAATCAAGTGTTCATCTGCCTTATCATGATGAACTACATTTGAACACTTATAAAATGAAACTCACTGACGACGCGGATAGTGTTGACAATACGGAAACGAAGACATACATATATATATATATGTCATGGGCGTTGTTTGGCGCCATAACAACGCGGCCAGTAAAGGAAATGGAACATGCGCAGGACCCTTCGACACGTAGATTGTGAGAGCGGATGATACTAGCGGTGTGATAAAGCAAACACCTTCGACACGTAGATTGTGAGAGCGGATGATACTAGTGGTGTGATAAAGCAAACACCTTCGACACGTAGATTGTGAGAGCGGATGATACTAGCGGTGTGATAAAGCAAACACCTTCGACACGTAGATTGTGAGAGCGGATGATACTAGCGGTGTGATAAAGCAAACACCTTTGAAGTGTTGCAAGAGACTGCTTAAGTGAGCGTTCAAAAATATTCAGGAACAGGAAACCTAGTGGTTTGGGATTCCTTCGGAAAATAAATTATGTCGAGAAAAATATTAAGCTGGCGGTATATGTGAGTAGGGCAGGCTTAGTAGTGAGTACTAACACGTTAACGACTCCGTCTGCATCGAGAATTTGCCACGTCCAAGACGCTGAAACAAAGGAGTGATAAAGGCGACACTAACAAACACATCAAGTACACCGTCGCCTCTATACTGGTTTGTAATATTCAGTTTCGCTGCGTTTTCCAGCGAGAATTTGAGAGGATAGTCACCCCATAAGTTTTTTTTCGGATAATTTAATGCTAACCTCTTTACAGTGTCTGTAAATACCCGTGTAAATATACGTAGAATTGTGGATAAGTGTAAGCGCGTGCATAATTGTGTTACGCCTGTGTTGGAAAGTTTCAAATGTTTGCAGTAAGCGAAATGTGTTGGAATTTGCATCCGTGACAGTGTGCAGTGGGATTTGTTTCGCATGAAACAGCGAACATAGCAGAACATAGCGCCAGAAAATTACTTTACAGCACTTTTTTTCTACGCTGTAGCATCTCTGACGCTGCATAATAGTTTGTTTACTAACCAAGCCATCCGAGCCTTTGTATGCGAAGTTTTATCACGTGTGTTGCCTTTGAAACTGTAGGCACGTTGTCATAACGTGTTAACAAGACAAGCGTGTTTTTGACCGATAGGATAGTAAAGACAACGCAGAACAGATGAAAAAGCCGACTACTTTTAGTTTGTTCACCAGAGTACTGCGTGCCAATGTATCAGTTAGTTGGTTCACCAGAGTACTGTGTGCCAATGTATCAGTTAGTTGGTTCACCAGAGTACTGTGTGCCAATGTATCAGTTAGTTGGTTCACCAGAGTACTGCGTGCCAATGTATCAGTTAGTTGGTTCACCATAGTACTGCGTGCCAATGTATCAGTTAGTTGGTTCACCAGAGTACTGCGTGCCAATGTATCAGTTAGTTGGTTCACCAGAGTACTGCGTGCCAATGTATCAGTTAGTTGGTTCACCAGAGTACTGTGTGCCAATGTATCAGTTAGTTGGTTCACCAGAGTACTGTGTGCCAATGTATCAGTTAGTTGGTTCGTATTCCTGATTTTGCTAGCAGTAATAATAGAAATAGTTCAATAACAGTCGCTCCTTGTCCACACCTTCAATGCAGGTAACTATGAATAAAGAGGCACTATTAAAGAAAATTTCTGCGAAATCACGGATAAATAGGTTACTGGTAAAAATGTCCAAAAATCTTTAAAAATTGCATAAACTGCATTTTTCCAGTAGCGGACTTTCCTTAATTTTCACACGCATTTTTGTTTCTTTCCACTAAAGTTTCTGTAAAACTGTGTGTGAATATGATAAAGGAAAACATTTGTGAAGCGGGATTTAGACACGTACCAGTAAATTTGTCCGCCCATCACAGTAGCTAGAAATAGATTCTTCTGCGCCACCTGGCATCCTGGCGCTGTGCCATAATGGCCATCTTGAATGGCATCGTGCCGAAACCACCTGCTCTGCTATTCCTTGTCAGCAGCGTCCATTTTATTTTTCCCTCGAAATTTCCCTTTTTTCTTATTCCCAACTTCTTGTTCTATCATAAACCCTTATTTTCATGCTCTGGAATTCCGATTTTCTTCATGCTCTCTCATTCCTTCCTCTCTCTCACATGACTGCTCTGTGTCTTCGTTTTCTTATATTCTTTATGGTATCCTTTTTTTCCTCTTGCCATCTTGTCTACCGCCCTTTCCTCTCTTACTTTTTATGTCCTCATATTTAACTCTAGTACCTACTGCCAGAGTGTGCTAAATTCTACCATTAGCAGCTAGGAGTGCTGGTATCAATGCGGCCATCTTGTGTGTTGGTCCACGCATTGCCTGCATGGCCGTACTAGCATCGGGGAGTTTAGTTCAATTGGTAGTCGCTAGGAGCGCTTGAATTTTTTCAGATGCTGGTTATTTCGGACCTTAGAACGTGCCGAAGCGTGCGGGATCATTCCGGCGTCCATTGGGTCGGCAGTTGATCGTCTTGACCACAAGACCACTGCGACATATAGGAAAGGAGGATGTCTAATGTCGAATACATATATGTAGTCCATTCCCGACTGGAAGAGACTTTTGAAAACTAACCTTTGAAAAATCAATGTATGCATAACATGTCAATGTTTTTGTTTTTTTTTTATAATCTGTATACCACAGATATAAAACACTGTGATTAACTTTAGAGTACTGTATTATTGAATAAATAAAACTTTACCTTAGTATCTTCTATAACTTGTAATATTTATTTCGTATTAAATATTAATTATCAACAGCGAGAGCAGCGATGTGTAGCCAATAGCTAGTAAGAAATAGTTTACAAATAAATATTGTTTTAACCTAGTTTTTTGTTACGCTATTTGTAAATTAAATGGTGCCTATTGAAATATCTAACTATTCAGGTAGCCTCGATGGCAACATATCCAATGGTTATATTTTTTAATAAAAATACAAAATATTGTGCATAGACCCACTGACACAGTGTCGAATACACATAAAAAAAAGACTTCAGGTACTACATGCGCACACACGCACACCTTTGTATGTGTAAATGTTATATGTATAAAATTTGACACTTTTACTTTACCTATTCTGGCCCACTTGAGCACTGGACACTATTTAAAACTACATTCTCATGTAACATGCATCCATACATACACAATTGTGCTGCGATGCACATACGCAATTGTCGAGTAGTGTGTGCAGGCCGATGCATATGTGTGCTATTTCAGACCCTACACTCGTACATGCAATGGTAACATTCTGCGATGCACTTGTATGTATACCTACCTTTATTTTTCTTTGCATTTGTAAATAGTTGTTTTATGTTTCTGAACTTCAGTGGTTTGGAAATGCTGACCAACTATGCTATGTCGGGGCTTAAGGCCTACTGGTCCATATCTCCTTGATTGCAGTCGGATGTGATGCCTATGATATGAATTTGATGACTATAGCTTCTGTGAATGGGAAATGGCTTGACCCCACAGTCCTTATCTTCATTGGAAGTGATGCCTATGTTTTGGATTTGGTCTCTGTATCTTAAACAGCTTGGAAATTATAGCAAGTATGCTTACAAGTAGGCTTAGGTGCCATGCACGCAGTGCCACTCTAGACTAGTGTGCATGGGCTGGCTTCGCTCCATGCCATGCTGAATGCACTGACAAGTTGTAGATACAGAAGTCCGTGTGCATGCGATCTCGTGTGTGATCGCTGCATATGCGCATCGCAGTGCAATTGTATGTGTATGTATGGATCCATGTTACATGCGAATGTAGTTTTAATTATTTGCCATTGCTTACATGGACTGGAATAGGCATAGTATAAGTGATATATATATATATAACTTTTACACACATAAAGTATGTGTGTGCACATGCACGTGTGCAGTGCCTGCAGTTTTTATATGTGTATTCTACATTAAACATCCTCTTTTTTTCGTGATGAGTAGTTTACACGTACACACGCATGCTAGCACCAAGTTTTCATTCTTACTGAAGTGCCAGTTATATGAAGTATGTAGTTGTCGCAAGGGTTATGTTATTTCGTAAAATATCATACTTTATTCACCATAAAGCCACGGAATTTACTCTTGAATAGTTCCAGGTAAGATGCGTTACCATCAATTAGGTTTGTTTATTTTTTATAATGTATATTATATACGTTGTAATTATGCGGGGCCGAAGTAACTATGTAGGCTAAGTCACCTTTGTGCCGTAAATGCTTCCTATGTTTAACAGTTTATTTATGCAAGTTTATGTCGTATATTTTAGAATGTATTATTTTGAATATAGTTATAAAGTATTTTGTAGCATAAACGTGTGGGTGTTTCTAGTAGCGTATTTCAGATCTGTAATTTTCAGTTAGTAGCTTAAAAACTGTATTTTCAGTCAAACCTGGCTTAAATACAGTATTTTCAGTCAAACCTGGCTTAAATACAGTATTTACAGTCAAACCTAGCTTAAATGCTGTATTTTCAGTCAGAAACGGTTACCCTCTAAGATATAGTTCCCTCCTCTCAGCCACGCCCCGGGTAAGCGAAGTCCAGTGCTGCAAGGTCACCACGAGAACCGGAGAAGAGCTGACAGTGTGGCGCGGTATCCCAGCACGAGCCATGGCAGCGCATCGCTGCTGGGGCTGCAACATTGAATGTATTGTGTGGTCGATGCGCGAATCTTCAGGTCATCGCTCCCCCTTTATCACCCTTCCAACCAACGCAACTCTAGGGGCGAGAACATTGCAGTCCGTATCGGGCTCAGCTATACATACTGTATAAGTGGAGAATGTGCAGCCTCGTACGGCACTTACCGGCAGGTGAGTGCAACCACGGAGCGATTATAACATTGTAAATAAATTAAGAAGTTTAGTTTAGCTCCTTCCCCGACGAACTCGGAAACGCCTCAGATTCTTATAACATCACCCACCATCTTTCTCGGAGAATGTGTATCACAGTTAAGATACCAAGTATTTGCTTCTGTCGCAGTACTACGATTCATACAGGGATAAAATAGTAACATTAAAATTTCAAACAAGACATTGAAAACCGCACTACGGAAAGCTTCTCGAAAACAAAGTTTAAAGATAGTACTGACAATTGCGTATGCTAAAATTTCCCACTTAATTGGAAAAAACTGCTGTGGGTAAAGAAGTCGATAAAATAGGCGATATGAATATGAAAACATCCAGCTCCTACCCACTTCCCAGCCTTTTTCCGCATCTATATTGACCAACCACAGCTTTGTTTAAATATTTTATTTTGGGCGAAGAATTTTATGAAATACCTCATTACGGTACGTAGGGATAAATTCATTGTTATGGCAACAAGGCTAGGGCAGAAAAAAAATTGGAATATTAAACATACCTACTTTGTATACTGTAACAAATTAGTATTTATCCTATAAAAAGTTCCTACAAACGTATATTTTATATTTAGCAGTTTATGCGGTTATTAAATGTAATACTCCATGAAACATGACAGATGTAACATCGCAGTCACTGGCTCACAACACTGGGCTGTCTCTGGAGTCTGAACAGCTGAAATGACAGCGCGAACAGCTGATGTAGAGAGATCCACTAACAAAACAACACTGGTACTACACAGATGTAACATCGCAGTCACTGGCTCACAACACTGGGCTGTCTCTGGAGTCTGAACAGCTGAAATGACAGCGCGAACAGCTGATGTAGAGAGATCCACTAACAAAACAACACTGGTACTACACAGATGTAACATCGCAGTCACTGGCTCACAACACTGGGCTGTCTCTGGAGTCTGAACAGCTGAAATGACAGCGCGAACAGCTGATGTAGAGATATCCCCTAACAAAACAACACTGGTACTACTTCCTTGTAACATCGCAGTCACTGGCTCACAACACTGGGCTGTCTCTGGAGTCTGAACAGCTGAAATGACAGCGCGAACAGCTGATGTAGAGAGATCCACTAACAAAACAACACTGGTACTACACAGATGTAACATCGCAGTCACTGGCTCACAACACTGGGCTGTCTCTGGAGTCTGAACAGCTGAAATGACAGCGCGAACAGCTGATGTAGAGAGATCCACTAACAAAACAACACTGGTACTACACAGATGTAACATCGCAGTCACTGGCTCACAACACTGGGCTGTCTCTGGAGTCTGAACAGCTGAAATGACAGCGCGAACAGCTGATGTAGAGAGATCCACTAACAAAACAACACTGGTACTACCTCCTTGTAACATCGCAGTCTGATCGACGTAACTGACATTCATTATAGCGTACAGACATTTTATTTCTAGTTCAAGCCACGTTATAAATGTCTTGAATATTTCTTCCACAGGGGTTAAGTACGCGCCTTAACAATAGTTTTCCACCACAACTGTAATTAGATTACTCATGAAGGATGTTCGTTGTTACAGTAGGCGCAATACAAATATATGTACATCGCAATATCAAGCGTGGTACTCAGTACAGACTGCTTGCTGTGTGTGTTTACATCCCGTACATGCTCTTGGGTCGCGAGTAAACAGTAACCTTGGTGATACTAAACTTTTATTGAGGACTGTATTTCAATTAAAAATGGTTGGGGAAGGTCGTAATTGTGGTTTGTATCCGGCTTAGCACAAGCCTGTGCTATGGCGTTTGTCTGCAATAATGTTTCTTATACTTCGGTAATTGTCTGTTAACGTAGAATTAGAGTGGTTTAGCTGGGTATTACTACTATTGATTGTACAACATGCACTACTAAGTCGAAATTTAAATGTACTTCCATTCTGGATGCTTTTTAGATCACATTAAAAAATGATTCATCAAGCTAGACAATTATTATAATTATTTCTATAGCAAATGTTTTTAATAAGTAATTTTCTGTATTTTCATTTAATTTACAAAAATAAACATTATTAGATATTTGGCAACATATAACCTGAATAATTATTATGAAGGTCTTGTTTGACCTTTTTTTTTTTTTTTTTTTTTCACCGCAAATTATTTGTGTTATAAAATATAGGTACGCATGCCTTCATATGGAACGTGAAGAATTATTTCCCGGCAATTTTATTATTGTGTCTGTTACTTTCTAATGAATTCTGCGTGTCGTCCAGTTCATGGAGTGATCCATTGGAAAACACTCTGCCTTTGCCGTAAGTGACACGTTTAAGGAATTTTTTTATTAATGTATTTCAGTAAATGCTTAGTATAAAAGAACTGTTAGTGTGGCGTGGTAATGTATAATAGCAGATGGGACGCACAAAGTGTGAAATGAAGTTGGAAGAAAGAATCCCCCCCCCCCCCTTGCCATATCGCCAAATAAGCAGGCGTGTTTCTCGCGGACTCTCTTGTCTCTTGGCGTCTAGGACAATGCCAGAGGTCCTCTAGTAGTTGTGCCCAGAATAATGTAATATATCCAGGAATACAATATTTTCTGTTTGGATGCTGACGAGAATCTTTCGCCTGCAGATAGAACTGCCCAAATCCGTGGTGGTATTCGTCGATTCGTATAAGCGTCTTACTGTTTTTTCTGAGCAGTTAATTTTGTTTTGCGTAATGTTATTGATCGAGCGACGGCGAATCCCGTCCAAACCTGCAGATTCCAGATAACTATATGAAAGTTAACAATAATTATTATTTAAAAATGAAATAATAAAATTCAAAACAATGTCATAGTCCAACAAGACATTAAACTATGTCTTTGTTATTGAATAGACACATGTGATGACCCTACATTGTCTTGGGTGTGTTTAATGTATGGCAGACGCCTTAAAAGATAATGTTTATTTTATGTACCAGTTGTTTGATAACTTTTTTATAGTCTTCTCGCCGTCTGTCAAAATATAACTTTTTTTTCATATTGTATCAAGTGTATTCATTATAAGATACTGTCGTGTATCGAACAACTGGTAATGCTGGATGGAGCTGCCGGCTACAGTGTGGTCCTGGCAGCGATGGACTCTCTTACTCCCGGCCATCTGTCACGGAGTGCAGACATCGTGTTACTAATTACAACTAAGGAAAATATAACAAGCGTACCTAATTAATTGTAAAAGTGTAATCAGTATTTTAAGGTAATGTGGAACATGTGTATTGTAAACGCAATTGAACGGCATTAAATACGTACTGAGTATGGGCAGGCGCACGCGACATACCCAGAACAGCGAACAACAAAATAACATGATTGCCGTCCTCTGGAGAGGCCAGAGAGGATTCTCTTCGAAAGCATCACACGGACTCTGGTGCCACAGCCCCACAGACACACTCTGGTGGCCCAGCCCCTCACAGACACACTCTGGTGGCCCAGCCCCTCACAGACACACTCTGGTGGCCCAGCCCCTCACAGACACACTCTGGTGGCCCAGCCCCTCACAGACACACTCTGGTGGCCCAGCCCCTCCCAGACACACTCTGGTGGCCCAGCCCCTCACAGACACACTCTGGTGGCCCAGCCCCTCACAGACACACTCTGGTGGCCCAGCCCCTCACAGACACACTCTGGTGGCCCAGCCCCTCACAGACACACTCTGGTGGCCCAGCCCCTCACACACACACTCTGGTGCCACAGCCCCACAGAGACACTCTGGTGGCCCAGCCCATCACAGACACACTCTGATGGCCCAGCCCCTCACAGACACACTCTGGTGGCCCAGCCCCTCCCAGACACACTCTGGTGGCCCAGCCCCTCACAGACACACTCTGGTGGCCCAGCCCCTCACGGACACACTCTGGTGGCCCAGCCCCTCACGGACACACTCTGGTGGCCCAGCCCCTCACGGACACACTCTGGTGGCCCAGCCCCTCACGGACACACTCTGGTGGCCCAGCCCCTCCCGGACACACTCTGGTGGCCCAGCATCTCACAGACACACTCTGGTGGCCCAGCCCCTCACAGACACACTCTGGTGGCCCAGCCCCTCACAGACACACTCTGGTGGCCCAGCCCCTCACAGACACACTCTGGTGGCACAGCCCCTCCCAGACACACTCTGGTGGCCCAGCCCCTCACAGACACACTCTGGTGGCCCAGCCCCTCACAGACACACTCTGGTGGCCCAGCCCCTCACGGACACACTCTGGTGGCCCAGCCCCTCACAGACACACTCTGGTTACAGCTGCTATTTAACTGTTAATTCAGTTAAATATTCGTCGTGATGATACGGTGTGCGGCGGCGTGGCAAACCATTGTTCAACATGGACCATGGCAGTAGGTATTTAGCAATTTCTCAGCTGAGAGTTAAGCAAGTATACCTTGTTGTTTAGCGCGGGTTTGTCAGTGCTAGCCAATACTGAACAATTAAACTGCTATCTATTTACTGACTGTTAAAAGTAAGCGAGGCGTAAATCATCTAGAGAATAAACATTACGATAGGAGACAATACACATCCTGGTACCGGGATGTGAGCTTGTCACGACTGTAAGGGACATCGCACTCATTTTAAAACTTATAATTTAATCACAAAACATACCAAAAGAGAGGCTTTAGTTAACGTAACTACACAATAATACAATAATCTCAGCTGCAAACATTTGGAAGAAAATGTTTGTACGAGAACTTGAAGTACTCATAAACAAAGAATGTGTGCGAGATGTGAACTAGTACGAATGGAATTCTTCGACGTCTTCAACTGTAATACTGCCATCACTTAGCACCACACTTCCTGGCAGTGTGCAGTGTCCGTGACGCATTATCCGCCAATCAGCGACCAGTCCACACCACCCCTTCCCCTCTCCTCCTCTACCGCTGGCTTCCTCTCGATAACTGGTGTGGCGATGGCAGCGGATGCTGCAGGCCATCTCACTATCGCAGCGCGAAGGAAGTAGCCGCAATTATATTTCTCTTAATTACCTCCGCTGGTCGTCGACAAGTCGTCACGAGTCGTTGATTTCCAGAAACCCGATCTGACGTTAAGATTTTTGTTTCGTAAATTACAACAGAGAGTCGGATATCGTGGCATTTTTGTCCTCGCTTTGCGTTGTAGTTGTTTTATGTGCGTGTGATCATACCATTCGGGATAATCATGGACGTCTTTATTAATATATTCACCTCCAGCCTCGTAATCAGTCGCAAAGAAACACTGACACTGCTACTCTCTGGTAGTTCGCCGGCTGAGGTCGCCTTCACAAGTTGGTATTATTGTGTATTGGTAATTAGTTATCTTATGAGCGCTACCGGATATCCTGCGAGGACAAACCATGAGACCTCTTTATTCATCTGAAAGCTCCGGTTTTAAATTTTCGTGGCAATGGTATGTCAATTATATTTTTAAAAAAATTACCTGGACTTTTTCCATTACCGAAGGTAATTGCGAGTGAACAACGCCCTCCCCCCCCCCTACTTTTTTCCCCCCGTCCTCAAAAATACTAATATAACATAATAAAAATGCAGTATTTTCGTATAAATGCGACCGAAAATGTGTTCTACTGTCGAGTGTTGTAGGTGGACCCATCAGCCCGCCGACAATCCTTCATTGCCAGGGTGACAGCAGCCATACAGGCAACAGTCAGCACTCTTTGGCATTTATATTCGCTGCTAGAGCGTGGAGTTGAAATAATGAATGTGTATAATCGTGACTTTAACCTTCCATAATTTCTTAATAGTGAACTATGGTATAATTTCTGAACGCTAGAGGGAGCTAGATGAAGAAAGAAACACTTATAATACGAGTCAAGCACACTGGATTTAGGTGATATTCCCTACACGCTGTCTGATAAACAGTGAATATTATAAGTACGATCTGCACTGCCGACTTCTCGTTTACTGTTCAAGTGTGTCCCAGCTGTGCCAAGAGTGGAATTGAATGAAACAGACGAATAGTCAGTCAGTCAGTTGAAACGTTGTCGTGTTATGAAGAAGGAGCTGTCAGTTGCCGTATGCAGATTAAGTACAACTATACTCAATATAACTATATTCTGCAAAATAGTTTTCTGGTATTAATGTAAAACTTTCGTGTTATACAGCTGTTATTAATGTTGAGTTATGCGTTCATGATCATCACCGTTCAGTTCGTATAATCTTAGTTGAATATTATTTCATTGTGTTTCAGTCTGTAAAATGGCGAAGGGCTGAATAAAACCAATGGAAGCTACAAAAGAGTACCCCTATTCGTATATTGTCGAATTTCTACACAGACAGTAAGGAAGATCTTTAAAGCTGACAGCGAATTCCTAGTAAAGAAGTTTTTGACGTATTTGTAAAATAATATATTTTGACATTTTCACCGTGTCTTGTCTTTCATTAATTGCTGTAGACAACTGATTATTAGGTTCGTTGCAGTGCTAATATTTACTGAGGTCACATTAAAAAGGACGGAGGATCTGGGTCAACGCGTGAGTGAAGAAATTTGGGTGGCTCGTAAAATCGAGGTCTTGAGAGCCTATGAGGGTGGTAGAGGTGAGCATGGAGCAGCGCCGGAATGAAGGGGCGGGTGGAAACGGGATATCCCCGAGAAAATCCGCCAACCATTGGCGTACTACGGCACGATTTCCACACGCTGAAATCCGATCAACCCCGCCAGGGATCGGACTCAGTTCGTCTTTGTAGGAGGCGAGTCGTCTGACCACAATAACACTGCGGCCACCGTAGGAGAAAGAGGGTTAGAAGCATCTGTGAGAGGGAGAGAGAAGACTATAGGCTATCCACGGTAAAGTGAGCATTTTAAGCCCTGCTAAATTTTTCCTTTCAGGCAATTTATAGCTTTCCGCCACTTTTTAATATAAACATTCCTGTGTGATTAATAAACATACGACATACATTTCACCAATCTCAAATTTAACATCCGAGGCTGCAATTAAATATAACAGTTAGTGGCTAATGTCTGCTAAGAATGAGTTCGAAAGTTCTCACTTTACCCTGAATAGCCTGTAGCCGAAACTAGTACGGACAAACCACCACAGAAGCACTCCATTACCTGGATTAAGGCGCTGGTATTCCAGAAGTGTAGTTACACATACCTAGCTGTAAAGGCTGTAAGAATTTGTAACAACAAACGTGTCTGTGCGACCATGGCGCGGTCAGTCCACATTTTATTGCAACATCGAAGTTAAATAACAACAAGAAATTAGCTGTGTCCCGTCTGCCCGCGCGTGCATTAGAAGTCTGTATTCCCCCCCCCCCCCCTCCAATTCCTCCTCTTTCACGTTATACTCTTTGACGCACTCGTATTTTACATTTCAATCGACTCTCTACAGTGTATTGCCCGCCCACTAGCCTTGCAGTCTGACTCGCCATATTGTAGTCTCGTCTTTACCAGACAGTTTTGTTTGTGTTGATATCCCGTTTAGAAGAAACATAGCACGATATGAACTGTCTTTCAGTGCAAAATCCTACTAAATGTTTCATTATGTTTTTCAGTGAAAATATTTCACAAGTGGATACGTTCTGCTTTCCCACCGCAAATAATTTTCCTGTACATCCATGGCAGCATTCCTACGTTTGCTCAGTAAATAGTCAAATGCATTGGAAAGTTATCAACTGTGTATAGTAGCCACGCTTAGTGAGTATATGTTACACACTTCCATCACAGTCTAGGAAGTTTACCAAAATATTTCATACACTATGTTCACGATAAAGTGAGCACTTTTGAAAGCAATAGAGAAAAGGCACTGCCACTACCTGCATATGTTTTAACGGGCGCACCGAGTGACAGTTGGTAACATGGATGGCAAGTAGTGTTTCGTATAGTAACGTCGAATAAAAAGTGTTAGGCAACCATTCCTGATAACTTAAAGTATTGATTTCGCTTTATGTGTTTTTTAATGCATCCATGTGTAAAAATGTGCAGATTTGTTAGATATTTACTTTTATACTAATTTCACAGTTTCACTTGACCGACGCATAACTTTATATGTTTGAATTTTTTAATAGTGTCATTATGACATCAGAGAGGGATTGAGATATTTGGGAGATTCTTAAAAACGAGGTTTTGAGAGCCAAAGAGGGTGAAATGAGGCGAGAATAGAGCAGCGCAGGAATGCAAGAGCGGGGGAAATGGGAGATACTCGAGAAAACCCGCCGACCAGCAGCATCGACCGGCGCGATCCCCACTTACGGGAAATGCGGGAGTGACCCGGCCAGGGATTGAACCCGTTTCGCCGTGGCGGAAGGCGAGCAGTTTAACCGCTAAGCCACCGCGGCACCCATTACGACATGAGGTAATATAATTTGTCATTCGACAAATATTTCCCCTTTTTCATGATTTTCTACCAAGTCCCTATATGCTCGATATTACTGCACAATTCATATATTGATATGTTCGTTTCGAAGATAGTCCCAAAAAGTGACAGAAATGGTAGTACATAAAATAAATTATTAAAGCACTAGTACTAATTTGTATTGCATAAAGTAAGGGTATTTATTTTAATGGCCTACATTATGTTTTTTTATTTGCTTTTGAAGCATTTGGGATGGGAATGAGCTTATATTTTAATAAAAAATACACACTGATTAATTTTTGGTAAAAAAATGAATTTAGTGAGAAGAGATTTGGGCGGCTCTTAAAATCGAGGTCTTGACAGCCGAAATTTAGCAAGTCCTAGCAAAATATTTTATACTGTTACAGAATATATGCATTCTTCTTTCATATATGACATAATTCGTACTTCCCTGGCAATGTTGGTAGAATGTGTGTACTACTTTGCTTGTAGTACAGTCGACCACAGTGCTTCCCTGACAATGTTGGTAGAATGTGTGTACTACTCTGCTTGTAGTACAGTCGGCCACAGTGCTTCCCTGACAATGTTGGTAGAATGTGTGTACTACTCTGCTTGTAGTACAGTCGGCCACAGTGCTTCCCTGACAATGTTGGTAGAATGTGTGTACTACTCTGCTTGTAGTACAGTCGACCACAGTGCTTCCCTGACAATGTTGGTAGAATGTGTGTACTACTCTGCTTGTAGTACAGTCGACCACAGTGCTTCCCTGACAATGTTGGTAGAATGTGTGTACTACTCCGCTTGTAGTACAGTCGGCCACAGTGCTTCCCTGACAATGTTGGTAGAATGTGTGTACTACTCCGCTTGTAGTACAGTCGGCCACAGTGCTTCCCTGACAATGTTGGTAGAATGTGTGTACTACTTTGCTTGTAGTACAGTCGGCCACAGTGCTTCCCTGACAATGTTGGTAGAATGTGTGTACTACTCTGCTTGTAGTACAGTCGGCCACAGTGCTTCCCTGACAATGTTGGTAGAATGTGTGTACTACTTTGCTTGTAGTACAGTCGGCCACAGTGCTTCCCTGACAATGTTGGTAGAATGTGTGTACTACTCTGCTTGTAGTACAGTCGGCCACAGTGCTTCCCTGACAATGTTGGTAGAATGTGTGTACTACTCTGCTTGTAGTACAGTCGGCCACAGTGCTTCCCTGACAATGTTGGTAGAATGTGTGTACTACTCTGCTTGTAGTACAGTCGGCCACAGTGCTTCCCTGACAATGTTGGTAGAATGTGTGTACTACTCCGTTTGTAGTACAGTCGGCCACAGTGCTTCCCTGACAATGTTGGTAGAATGTGTGTACTACTTTGCTTGTAGTACAGTCGGCCACAGTGCTTCCCTGACAATGTTGGTAGAATGTGTGTACTACTTTGCTTGTAGTACAGTCGGCCACAGTGCTTCCCTGACAATGTTGGTAGAATGTGTGTACTACTTTGCTTGTAGTACAGTCGGCCACAGTGCTTCCCTGACAATGTTGGTAGAATGTGTGTACTACTCTGCTTGTAGTACAGTCGGCCACAGTGCTTCCCTGACAATGTTGGTAGAATGTGTGTACTACTCTGCTCGTAGTACAGTCGGCCACAGTGCTTCCCTGACAATGTTGGTAGAATGTGTGTACTACTCTGCTTGTAGTACAGTCGGCCACAGTGCTTCCCTGACAATGTTGGTAGAATGTGTGTACTACTCTGCTTGTAGTACAGTCGGCCACAGTGCTTCCCTGACAATGTTGGTAGAATGTGTGTACTACTTTGCTTGTAGTACATTCGGCCACAGTGCTTCCCTGACAATGTTGGTAGAATGTGTGTACTACTTTGCTTGTAGTACAGTCGGCCACAGTGCTTCCCTGACAATGTTGGTAGAATGTGTGTACTACTCTGCTTGTAGTACAGTCGGCCACAGTGCTTCCCTGACAATGTTGGTAGAATGTGTGTACTACTTTGCTTGTAGTACAGTCGGCCACAGTGCTTCCCTGACAATGTTGGTAGAATGTGTGTACTACTTTTCTTGTAGTACAGTCGGCCACAGTGCTTCCCTGACAATGTTGGTAGAATGTGTGTACTACTCTGTTTGTAGTACAGTCGGCCACAGTGCTTCCCTGACAATGTTGGTAGAATGTGTGTACTACTCTGCTTGTAGTACAGTCGGCCACAGTGCTTCCCTGACAATGTTGGTAGAATGTGTGTACTACTCTGCTTGTAGTACAGTCGGCCACAGTGCTTCCCTGACAATGTTGGTAGAATGTGTGTACTACTCTGCTTGTAGTACAGTCGGCCACAGTGCTTCCCTGACAATGTTGGTAGAATGTGTGTACTACTCTGCTTGTAGTACAGTCGGCCACAGTGCTTCCCTGACAATGTTGGTAGAATGTGTGTACTACTTTGCTTGTAGTACAGTCGGCCACAGTGCTTCCCTGACAATGTTGGTAGAATGTGTGTACTACTTTGCTTGTAGTACAGTCGGCCACAGTGCTTTCCTGACAATGTTGGTAGAATGTGTGTACTACTCTGTTTGTAGTACAGTCGGCCACAGTGCTTCCCTGACAATGTTGGTAGAATGTGTGTACTACTCTGCTTGTAGTACAGTCGGCCACAGTGCTTCCCTGACAATGTTGGTAGAATGTGTGTACTACTCTGCTTGTAGTACAGTCGGCCACAGTGTTGCCACTCTACTTCTACCTTCAGATGATCTAATTTTCATTTACTAGTATCATTTAAAAATTATTCTTTCATGAACTCATTTTATTCACGTCTTAGATTTCTTACACATGTGACCATTATATGGAAGAAAATGTGTGTAAAATATAAAAATCAATGACGTGGTTCTAAGTTTTCAAAAATCAGAATTTTGAGAATGCCTTAACATTTGTAATCAAATATAGGCCCTTCAAATGGGTTTAAAATTTACCATAAATAAGCTCTCGAGTACCATCTGTTGCAGATATTATTTAGGCCAATGTTGATTTTTGTTTCTAAAAGACACAGAATTCGGCTGTTTCGAAATTTTTTAGAAATTTTATTAAACGTTTGTTGCAAAGTATTAAAAAAAAGTGGTATTTTTTTATGTAAGTTAGAACTTAATAAGTGCAACTAATAAATAAAAACGTCGTTAATAACTAAGAAATGAAGATTTGTACTCCTGGTTGATTAGATACGGAAACAATGTGTTGATACTGTACACGCATTTCAAGGAACAAAGAATAGGTAGTGGTTCTACTCAACGTCTAATTGGTTCAAAAGTTCCTACAATGTTTCCGTATTGGCAGAAATCGTCACAGTTGCATAGGGGAAGAAAAGGATCAATTATGCGCCGTTCACCTGGGAATGGAGGTCTCGTGTGTTGCAATGATTTCGAGTTCTGTGTTTTGAAAAGTATGTCACAAACCAAGGCAGGAATCCGCTAAGTCGAGTATCACTGGACTATCAGCTGTGAATATCTGGAGCCAAGTTCAGTACTTTTCTGCGGTCTTTCTCGAACTATCTTTCAGTTCGTGAACAGCACGCTATTACAAATTTCCGTATATTTACGGAATGTTTTACGGAAATGTACAGTGTATATACGGAAAGGCAATCCGTAATGACGAAAAGCGGAGTTAAGTCCGTAAATACAAAATACGGAAAGTCTCCGTATTCCCGTTGGCTTTGAGTTACGGGGACGAACAATTTCGATTCTACACGAGACTTTGTTCGCCAGAGTAACAAGGAAATTATCGTTTCTGCGGCAGTTAAAGGTTATCCACGCGACTATGGCCTATTCTTTCAAACATTAAAAAATAGCAACTGGCGTCTGTAACATTTGGCAACACTAAAAATACACTAAATTTGATAGAAACTGAATTTTTGCTTTCGTCTTTTGAATACAAATATTAGTATTGTACCACAATTTTCAGGTGAGAGTTGTAGGTGAATGGTAAGTTTCGTGGACTGGTAATTTTATTGACTATGGTTCAAACCTCGCTTAAGTACAAAATATTTTAACTTTTTTAATATCATTTTTTTATACACGGTAGAACAACCACATAACGAAAATTAAAGATATTTTCATTATCTATTTTTATTTTAAACGGAAAGTATAGTAAACTAACTTGGAAATTAACGGAAAGGTCCCTTGAAATTTTTCGGAAAGTCTGTTTCTGAAAATCAGTGTGTCCGTAATTTTACGGAGAGTTTACGGACACTTCTGGATAAATTTTACCAGCACTTTTTCGTAAAATGAAGGAAATTCTTTTTAACAGTGCAGCTGTAAATTGGTATGAATGGGGCTCGGATTTTCTGTACATGATAATGGAAATTGTAGTTTCCTCACCTAGAGTGACTATTGTGGAGAAACAAGCCTGTAGCCTCTGTACAATCTTTCGTACTGTTCCTTCTGAATTTGTTGGTCGCCCTCCGCCAAATTGATCCAACAATGCCCCACCGTGATTTCAAGATTTTTCACCAAATTTTGAATGAAATCACTTGACGGCGGGTCACGGCCGCCAAGCCGTTCCACGAAATTCTTCTGACAATTGCTCATGGATCCACCAATCCATCACATTTATAAGGAACACGCGCTCTTCCACGGAAATAGATCCAGTGCTCGCCTCGACATGACTTCTTCCTTCAGAAGATCGACTCTGCATACTGACACCACTGTCTCCCCCTCCCCTCCCCTCCCCGCACCATATCTTCTCTTCGGGTTACAATCCCCATTGTAGTATTTGCTTTAAATGGCAACCATAGACCGATACTATAGCTACCTTCAAGTAAGACATCATGTATCATATTGTGTATTATTGATCGCATAGAAGTGATGCTTGTCCAGCAGTATAGTGTGTGAATCATGTGGTGTTTCAAATATTTTACACAGCCTATGAAGTATGTGGTGTGAATGTAAGTTTGCCCAATATCTGTTCAGAAAGTTTGTCAGGGGGACAAGCGCTGATGTTAAGGGGTCGCTGAGCGCACAAGATCCGGGCGTAATGCATCTTGTTCGACCAGAACCTTTATGATGTGCGTGGGTGCCCTCAATTTGAATGCTCCATGTGTCTGGCAGTTACTAGGTCTGGTGGAGACGAAAATGCACCCGCTATCAAATTCTGCCAAGTGCTGTCTAATACGTCTACTAGGCATTCTCTTTTTGTGAACTTCCTGACTATTTTCACTGACTTGTACTAACTCCACACACGCTATATAACGCTATTGCTATAGTCGAAATGGGACCTTAGAAGCAATCATAAAGACCATAATAGACGTTCCACTCAATCATATACCCATTAGGGATTGTATGTACATGTACCAAATTATGTCTAATTTAGACTATTCCATCTGGATGCTTCAATTTTTTGATACAGCAAACTGTTAATTTCTCTGATTGCCTTAGTGGTGTATGGTAACGAAAATTCACGCTTATATTTCTACCAAGGATTTATCAACATCTTTAATTCCAGCAGAGAAAAATTGCAATCCATAATTTATGTTCGTATATAGAATATTTCAAAATTCGAATTACATACTTCTAGAGGCTATATGAAACATTATATTGGTTCATATATATATATATGTGTGTGTATATGTGTGTATATGTATGACTATGTATATGCGTATGTATATGTATGACTATGTATATGTGTATGTATATGTGTGACTATGTATATGTGTATGTATATGTGTGACTATGTATATGTGTATGTATATGTATGACTATGTATATGTGTATGTATGTGTATGTATATGTGTATGTATGTGTATGTGTATATGTATGTGTGTGTATATGTATGTGTATGTATGTATATGTATGTATATATATATGTATGTATATGTATGTATATATGTATGTATATATGTATAATGGGGAACTTATGTCCAGAAACTACCGTTTCTGCGCTATACGTGGATGAAACGAATAAGAAATTCACATGTCTGGCACCACCTACAATGACAGTGGTACACCTACCCTATTATATTTCATTATTGTAATACAAGTCGTTTGGATATGAAAATTGAGTATATTGGTGAATAAATATATTTACAATCATCATACAACAGATACAAAAAGCAAATGTCTTCACAAAAGAATATATAAATTTAAAACAAAAAAAGTAGCCTACACATTCTGGGGTCACGTATACCACAATGGAAATGGTACAATCTGTAATGTCCTGTCGTTGAAGGTCACATGTGGACAGTTAGTAACTTGTGTGACGACCACAGTTCATTTTCATCTCCCTAAACCGATCTGGCACATAGCAAACCAATGTTTCACAATAAAAGGGCTTAATC